>CAUYON010001352.1:0-25113 GCA_963573935.1 Arctocebus calabarensis
TGATCACTATATAAAGACATTAATACTCTACCTTTAATAAGTTTCACCAGTACCCTGCTAAGATGCACCGTAGGTGTGTTCCCACTAATTGCCCTCCCTCTACCCATCCTCCCCCCACCCCTCCCCTCCCTTTCCCCTATCTGTGGCTATCATGGAAAGTATACACAGCAACCAGCTTTCATTAGAGTTGGTGTATTTACTGTTGCCTAAGACAACTCTTATTCTTCTTTCCATGTGCAGCAGAGGAAATAAAAGGTTGGAATCCTCATGCCTTCTATCTATTTTTTTAGGGATGAGACATACTGAATGTACAGTAATAATAGCTCTGGGGGGTGAATTGATCAACTTGATTATAGGCTTCATCCCAAAAATGGGTGTCTGGAGGAAAAATGTAATGGAAAAGAGGAAAGGTAGTACAGGATGGGGTAGGGGATGGGAGTGTCACCAAGAAAAACTAGTGGCAGTGATAATAAGCATTCCAATCACTCCAAAAGGTCTAATGCTTTACAGTTAACCAAGAGCTTTGACAGGGATCGTGTAATTTTTATGTTGATCACATGAAATGCATATAAAGTATATATGTGCTTGCACATGAGATTGGGAGAAATAAAGGGTCTTGCCCTAGGCCACACCAATGACAGGCATCTTGAAAACTAGACTAGATGCCAGCTGTTGACGCCCACACACGTTGCTTTCTTCTAATGGTTCCTGAAGGGCTGCAGAAAATCTCAGATACGGGAGAGAGATTTGGGATAGTAACCACAACCTTAGCAGGTCAGACTTTTCTTATCTACTCAGGGTCTTGTTAGGGGGGCAGATAATACTCTGGCAACCCAAGGCCTTATCTCACCAGCTTCCTAAGCTCCACTCTCATCCCCTCCTATGTTGGAACTGGCTCTGTCCCATTCAATCTTTAGGTTAAGAATACCTGGGATGGGGAGGAGAAGGAAAGTCAGGCACTATGTCACTCAAAGTTCTTCTACTAGATAGTAAACACCTGAGCCTTCCAGACTTCGGGTCTTACCTGTTCAACACAAATGTTCCCACAGTATGGTTTTATATTTGATTTCCACAGTGCTGCAATATGCCCAAGAGGGATCTGCAAATCAGGCACTGGAACAATTACCTCCTTTCATTTTTTCCTTCAGTAGGTGAGAATCTCAAGCTCATTTATACCCAGCCTGCTGTGAGATCAAAGTTGCTCACAGATGTGATATAAGGGCTTCTAGAAAGACCCAATAGCTCCAAAAATGCCCCTACAATCTGTTCTTTGTGCCCAGTATTCATGTTCTTATTTTATTAAGGCTTGCTCCTTGATAAAATGTAATCTTCCTCCTCTAATCAGACCTTAATTAATCATCAGACTCTGTCACTTTGGAGTGAATGAGTTTTTCTTCTTTAGAGCTCAGACTGGAAGATAGAAAGAGGGGACAGGACAACTTTAAAAGGGGCAATGCAGGGTGTGAAGCCAGCCACGCCTTCCACAGCACCTGAGTCAACCTCAGCTTGTGTACAGGAGTCCCTCCCTTTTCCTCCCAAGGACCCTCACACCCCACCTAAGCTGAAAACAGCCCTCCATGCCATTGTCTCTCCAACACTCCCCCTTTCAGTTCCTATTCATTCTCACTTTCAAATTGGTTATTTTCCATCTTTAGTTTTGTAAAGTATTTGGAAACTAGAAGAAATAAAAACCAACCATAAAAGAACATCTTTTAGCCCTCATTCCCAAGTTCTTGTTGGCAGGTTATAAACGTTACTTCTGTAAGAAATATCTTTAGGTTATACAAGCAGCAAGGAATGACAGAGTCACTCTAGACCCTGGGGAGAGATTTCCAGTGGTTTCCTCTCTCTTCATTCTCCCTGCACATCCCCAGCTCTGTCTAAATACAACGAGGCTTACTCAGTCCCTGACCTTATCTAATCATATTGATTGTCAGCAATTGCACTCTAATTGGAAAGCAAGTTGCTATGGTAATTCCTCTGTCTTATGTCTTACATTTAAAGACACAATGATCCTAAAAGGGGGAAAATTGCTTGTGGTTGGTGACAGAGGAAAACATAATTAGATATGTAAATTGTAAAACTAATGTATTCAAACGAATTCTGAAGTCTAAATCAAGATTTGATGTAATAAATTGGTCCTGGAATTTCTACCAAAGGCACATTTGGTCAGAATGTTGTTTTTTTTTTTTCCCTCTCCAAAAACTTATATTTTTGGGAAAACAAGAAAAAGGAAGAAAACGTATCATGGATAAGTGAGTAGTAGGTGGCTATTTATAGCTGAAGATCAGGTACGGGATCCATAATGTAGGGATTGCTATATGATGTGTTGGAGGAGGTCCAGCAGGCAGGTGGCAGACCTAGATTCTGCTCCCCCTCCTGTCCTTAACAGCTGTGCAGCCTTGGGTAAATCACCTAACCCTTCTGTGCTTTATCATTCTTCATGAGTAAATGAGATGGCAGCCTTGGCTCTTTTCATTCATTTACTCTTTCAAAAATCACACACTAAGCACCTACTATGCTCTGGGAAGCTCTGAAAATCAGTCCCTCTGTCACTGTGTACTGTGGGAGAAGATGGTACAATTTTCTACCAGATCAGAAGCTCTTTGAAGGCAGAAACTAAGTTCTCCTGAATATGTCTAAAGAGGACCACAAAAGAATAGGAGATTTGGTGCCAAAAATACTAAAGCACTGTCCATACCTGTTTCCTCTAACTCAAAAAAAACTGGGAGCCTGCCAAGTGTGATGCAAGAGGCCTGGTTCTATGGAGAATGTGACAATGTGACAGTTTTTGCAGCTCCAGCACTAAGGGGCCTGCAAACAGATGCCCATACAGCTGGTATGACCATTAGTCAGACTACGAAGAAACTCTCTCTCAAAGGCACCAAGCAATGTGCGAGGAAGCTCAGAGGAGGGGAAATGACTTAATTCTGGAGGGTTAGAGATTAGAGACAGCTTCCTCGGAAAGCACTTTAAAGCAGCGGTTCTCAACCTTCCTAATGCTTGATGTATTATCATTGTTACAAAAGGATCGTGACCCACAGGTTGAGAACCGCTGCTTTAAAGGTTGAGCCTTAAAATTTGAATGGGTTTTCCTTCCTTTTTTAAAGTATATGTTTACTTTCTGAAGTATAAGGGAAAAAACTATGAGCCCTGCAGGTACCATCTGTCCATTCACAGATGAAGTGCCTGCTGGGTGCACAGGGATAAGCTATGAATATAGAAAAGTCCTTGACCCTAAGGGATTCATAGTCATTAAAAAAGTAACATCATAATAAATGCCATTTCTTTAGCACTTACTAAGCTTCAGATACTTAACACATAACTATTTCATATATAATCCTCACAAAGTTTATATAGGCAAATGCCACTATCCCTAAATCAAAGATAAGACACTGAGGGTCAGAGGCTAAGTGATGTTGCCAACTTTACCCTGCTAGTAAGTACCTCTATCACTTTGCTTCTACACTGCTGCCTCTGCTGCCTGGCTCATAACCTAGGCACCCACCCCCTTCCCAGGAGGTAATAGCCTGGACCCTTTGGTTCTCTGGCTCCAGCAAGGAGACCCACATAATAGAACTTGTGTAGATTAATGAAAATGCTCTCCTATTGTCCCTTACGTAAAGAACGTCTTAACCTAGACCAGCTCAGTTGTTAATTAGCCACATCATTATGGCTTCCTGTGCCTCTGTTACTTTATCTATTAGAAAAAAGGTAAGCAGGGAATATGTAGAAAGATAAGCCGCTCAGAAGCGGCTCACACGGGTCTGTGTTCTCTGTTCCCAGCCCACACAGCCAGCACCCTCCATCCTTAACTGCAGCACTTCCACTGTTTGTGTTGCTATTCCTTACGCTTTTGCTTAAACAAAGGGTTCCAAGGCATGAAAAGGCCCAAACACATACTTTGAGGATTCCCAACATCTTGGGTGGCTTTAACCAGCTGAATCTAAAGACTCACATTAAAAGAGAATCCAAACTCTTCTCATCCTCCCTGGAATGATGGCATTTTTCTCCAGGCAGTAGCAAAGTCTCAGAAATTAGGAAACTTTTAAAAACCTTCATTCTTTTCTCCCGACCAAGCAGGTCCTTTGTTGTAAAAATGTGGACGCTTTCAGAACCTGCGTGAGGCAAAGGAGATGCAGGAATTGCATTTTTTACCACCATTTGGGGGTGGCATGGGGAACAAAACTACTGCTCAGAAACAGATATAAAAATTAAATATGAAGTTGAAGAATGTACTATCCTAAACGTCTGAATGGTCACAAAGGCCAAGAGGGATAACCGCCGTGCATACAGGGCGTTTATAGAGGGGCTACTCTCAACATTCCAAAGATACAATCATCAGTGTGGCTCAAATCAGAAGTGGCCAAATGTGAGCTCCTTGTTCCTTCACTGCTGCTCAGAGACGAAGCTCTTTGATGCTAAGAGTTAGAGTTAATGAGGTAGAAAATGGAGGTGCATAAAAAATAGAGTAATTATGAGTTACAGAGTGAAAACAGAGACGGGAAGTGATGGAAACCCAAATGGGGAAAGAGGTATTTTGTTACAGGTGTGGCAAAGATAACAAAAAGGCACAATAGAGACCAGAAAGCTTTGGGGGTACTGTGGGATGAGAGCAGTGGACAAGACATCCTGCAATAACTCATACTCACATACACACACTTGCTGTTTCTTCAGCAAAGAGGCTCAAGAGCAGCGGTTTCAACTGTATTAAAGGGCCACAGCATTAGGAAGGTTGAGAACCACTGCTCAAGAGGAAATCAACACAGGCTTATAGGGGATATCAATGGAGCCCTCTTTAGCCGCTGATAAAACAGATACTGTCTTCAAGAGAATAACAGCTCAGGCTAGTGATTCTTTTTCACCTTGTCTGGGACTTAGAAAAAAGGGCTCTTGCTGGCTACCCTGCTGTGGCTTCCTCATGGGTAACCTCAACTCCCTAAGGGAACACATGCAATGCCTGAGAAACATGGTTTATGGAGCCTGCTTTGCCCCTAGCTTGTTAGAAATGGAAGCTGGCTGTCATGGAGGATTGCCAACCATGTGGCTGACTGCCTTTTAATAATAGAATCACAGAAATAATTAAAAACACGGAATTGTAGGGCTAGAAAGGACCCTAGAGATCATTTGGATCAAGAGTATTGTTTTAGAGATGAGGAACAAAGGCCCAGAGAAGGTAACTGATTTGACTCGAGGAGAATGGTTAATTAGTGACAGAGTGAGTACTAGAACCTAGGTCTCCTGACTCCCGTGAAATAATGAAAATAATAGTAAGCAGCATGACCTTTGTATAACACTATGTGCCTTTTTCCTAGCACATGACATACATTATTCATCTGATCTTCAACAGCCCAGCCAACTTCAAAGATTGTGTATAAAATATACTGAGGGACTGAGGACCTTAGCGACATCCTACAGAGGAAAATGAACCTCAGAGAGCTCCAGTGATTTGCCAAAGTGATGAAGGGCTTCCTCTTGCACCTCAAGAGCCTTGCCTCATGCACCTCTGCATTTCTAGAGCTTAGAGAGCTAGGGACTCAAATTTCTTAACCTTAGTTCCCTCCTGGGTTATGTGTGCTAATGAATTTAGTAGTTCCCGTTGTTATAAAATTGTTCTTTCTGGCATGCTGAGATTTTTTTTCCTACAAAATAATTGAAAAAGGGAGAAAAGAAGCCTAGGGCTCATAATTCAATGAGCAGCAACCACCTGTGTGCTCACCACATGAAGCCAGGTAATTCAATCATGGGTATAAATACTATGTCATGAAAGAAGAGTAGTCTCTTGACCAATACATTAGGTCAAGTATAGATTTTGTTATAAAGGGAATACTTTTGGTTTATTTGTTTTCTTCAATGGCCAAGCAATATTCCTGCATGACTTCTAATGAATCTACCCACTTAACATCTATTTACTTAACATCTATTTATGTACTATTTCTCACCAGGTGGTAGATGTCAAAATCATACCCTGCCCTGGTGGAAGGAGCTTTTGTTGAGCAAGTCCTAGGTAGCATGCAGGGTGCTAAACTCTTACTTTAGGTGGTAAAGTAGGGTGGATGACAACAACAAATTCCAAAATGCCAAAGATTTTCAGAACAAGTTCCTTTCTTTCTAGCTAGTAGTCTAGGTAGTGCATCTCAATGCTTTAGTTAGTAACGCAGGATAACATCAACTTTGCCATCTTCAACTGAAGCTTTCAGTACTGTCCCAGCACCTCCAGCCAACAACTGGAAGGGAGACAGAGTATTTAGGAGCACACGTAGGGGTGGACAGGCCAGGCCAAGAGTAGCATACATCATTTCTGCTCACTCTCCACAGGAAGAGCTTTCTTCTCACAATAGCAGAACTAACAGCAAGATTGGCCAGGAAACGTAGTCTAGCTATGCACACAGGAATTAGAAGGGGAAATATATTTTGGAGGACAGCTAGAAATCTATTCCATGCTGAATATTATTTCTATAATTTTCACAAAATCTCTAAAAGGTAACTTAACTATCCCTTTTGAAATAAACAAATGTCATGGGTCATAGTTGTCCGAGGTCACACCACTAGGCAGAATTTGAATCCAGGAATCCATGCCTGTCTGACTTCAAGGCTCATGTTCCTACTCATATACATAAAAGAACTAAGACAAATATAATCCAGCAGAGCTCTGATAAGACAAGGCCATTAGGGAGATTACCATGTAGAGCATTTAATGTTATGACTGCTACACAGCAAATGTCTAATAAAGGTTAATTAACATCACTGTCATTATTCCTGTAGGCTTGAGATACACAGCTCAAACTTACAAATGTCCTGACCCAATGAACCCTTCTCTGACCCTCTGACCCTGTCTCTGTCCCCATATGTCAGAGGATGCTCTAACCTCCCAAATCCCTTTCTTTGGCCTTTGCCAAAGCTGGCAGGACACCCTGAAACCAAATAACGCAATCATTGTGCCTTTTCCTTCCACTCTGCACACAATGTCCTCTCTCTTACTACCTTCTAAAGAATAACTCAATGATCAAAACATTTCTGAATGTATATGAATCGTGCCCTATGATTGCACCAATGTACAGAATTATGATTCAATAAAATTATAAAAAAAAAAGAATAACTCAATGAATTCTCATGTAAGCAGGTTTTGACAAGTATACAAAGAGTAAGAAAGGAATTGACTATCTTTTCTAGCTCCCAACTCTAATCTGGTTCTACCTTCAGAAAATCTTTTTCCCTCCTTTGATTTTTATCATCCTCTTTGAATTCCTTTTGCTTTCCCCAACAACTACCCTATGCATGACTCTCAAACACGAGTACTAGCCATACTGCTGTGTCCAGCAGAGATGTAGTCATGGGACACCAACTTTTGCTCCACCCTGTTCTCCACTTGCTTCTCATTTATACTCTTTTTCATATTATATATGTATATATGTAGGAATGTAGGGCCTTTCAAAAACAGGGTAAAGCCCGCAGGTGGGCCACCCATGTGCTCCTAATTGAGAAGGAAGAAATCTGAAGGTCCCCAGTCAGGAGAATGTCTATATGACTATCTCTGCATGGGAAAATCAGAGCACAAGCAAGCTTGGGCCATCAACTAGTAGCTTAGACTAGATAAACTTAGATGTCTGTCTGGGGAGATGAGACTTGCTCTTCCACCTCTCTCTTTTGGTTGCACCATTATCTGGCCACTTCAGATGTTCCATTATCCTATGTCCTTCCTTATCCTTTACTCAATCTTCTTTGGAGCCCTTCTCTCCCCTCTCTCATTCTTAAGCTTGACTGCTGACTAATGATGGCTGTGCATCCTTGCACATATACTCTGTTATGTACCCAAGAAAAAGATTCTAGGAAACAGGACAGGGATATATTATTTTCATGCTTCCACCAGGCACATGAAATAATGTATGCCCTTATAGGCTTCTGGTTTTATGCTATAAGTTTGGTATAAAGTCTCGTGATTTCCCCAGCGCTATCTCCCTTGCTGACCACTGTCCCAGGTTGGGGTCTGCTAAATGCCCAACAGAAATATATAACCTTGAACTACTCCAAAATTTTATGTGACTCTTTGGGACTTAATTTGTTTGAAAACAGATAACCCATGACCAACATCAAACCACTCCTGAGTCACCACACAACTGTAAAGAACTGCTGGTTGGTACAGGCACAGGGGTCACTCACATAATCCCAGTGTTTTGGGAAACTGAGTTGGGAGGATCACTTAAAGCCAGGAGTTTGAGACCAGCTTGAGCAACATAATAAGACTCCATCTCCTGGTGGTACATGCCGGACCTATAGTCCTAGCCCTTTTGGAGGCTGAGACAGAAGTTCCAGGCTGCAATGAGCTATAATCACACTGACAGAAATTGCAATGAGCCATAAGTATGACAATAATTGTGAGAAATGAAAGGAGGTTTGCAGAAATTACTGAACAAAGAAATTGAGAGAATTTAGGATCTGTTTGGACATTTAAATAGCAGAGTCAGATCTAACCCAAGGACCAGTTGCCAGTAGGAGATGTCAGATAGAACTGTTTGCTTGAGGTTGTGATTAGAAAAGGGAAGAGAGTTGGGAGAGGAAAATAATCAGCCTCCTGTAGACTAGTCTGTGATGGGTTTACAGAATGTATGGGGAAATATGCCTCAGGCAGTTGCAGGCATGAGACACTGGTCCAAGAGGGAAGTTTATTTCATTGGCGTTTGATTTATCAGAGGGGTCCTAACTGAGGAGTGGGAATGAGGTGGTCCAAGGGGGCTACAACAGGTTAAGCTTAAGGAATGCCAAGACTGGGCTTAAGGGGTGTTGACATTTAGATAGGATGTTATGCAGGGAAATATGGTATATGGGAAAAATGAGAAAATGCATTGATGCTCCACTGTTTACCCAGCCTTGTGTTGGCACTGGGCGCCCTTCTCACACTGCCCTCCACGTCTGTTTGGTTGACTTCACCCTCCCAACTTTTCGTGCATATGACTTTTTCCAACCACTTTGCAGACTTTTGCAAGGCAGGGGCAATATTTATTGTTGTATATGCTTGCATACTTGCATAGAAAATGTACTTTAAAAGCACTTAATATGTGAGTTGCTGCTTGGAACTTTGATTTCTGTGTACTTCTTTTCCTTCTTCGATAAAAGGAGCTAAGAATGGTACTTACCCCACAGGTTTACTATGAGGATTAAGCAACTTAATAAATGTGAAGCACAGAAAAATTGCCTGACACATAGGTGCTTAATAAATGCCAGCTATCGACTCAGCGCCCATTGCTCGCTCAGTGGTTAGGGGACTGGCCATGCATCAGGACTGGTGGGTTCAAATCCAGCCCAGGCCTGCTAAACAATAAGAACAACAAGCCTGGGTGTTGTGGTAGAAGCCTATAGTTTCAACAAATAGGGAGGCTGATGCAAGAGAATCACTTCAGCCCAAGCGTTTGAGGTTGTTGTGAGCTGTGACACCACAGCACTCTACTGAGAGCGACACAGTGTCTCAAAAAAAAATAAAAATAAAATGCCAGCTATTGTGACTGTGATTTGTAATCCCTTTCTTCATCTGCTAAGGAAGCAAGTTAAACATACCAAAATGGAGACTACTTAATATTTAAATTAAGATGAAACTAAAAATGAACACAACGGTTTGTTGTTAACGTATTTAAAAGTGAGTATGTTGACTTCAAGTTTCTGAATGAGGACAAGCCACCAAAGATACTTTTTTCTCTTTCTCCATTTTGGAGCTTTCTTTTGTAAGGACTCTCCTTGCCCATGAGAAAAGGAAGCAGACATGGGAGAGTAGAGCTGTCCCAAACATGTCAGGAAGGAAAGGCATCTACCTGCTGCTGCCATCTGAGGAGGGGAGGGGAGCCCCTTGGCAACGACCTTCCCACACCCAACAACATGTCCCACTCTGAATTGACCCTTTCCCTGAGGGACCAACACGCTTTCTAGGTTATGATTTCAGGCAGGGAGACAATTCACATTGAGGTACCTATGCGCTCTGCCTAATTTCCTTTGTGTGGCCACCGGACCAGATGGCCCGTCTTGATGTATGTAAGACTCAGAGTGGGGCTGGAGTTTGGGACAGCGCCATAGCCTGATTTAAAGAATTTAAATGGTTCTGTAAATGAGGTTGAGGGAATAACCTGGATTTCCCTATTTAAAGCTTAAAGAAGCACCTCTAGAAATCTGCTAGTAAACCTTTCCCACAGCACCATGGCTGACTGGTCCAGGACCTGCCAGCTACAGACGAATTCAGGCCTCAGCTCCGCAAGGAGAAGGGAGATTGTCAGGTAGGCCGTGATGCTGAGGTCAAGCACTTACCATCTTATTCAGTCCCTTTGACAATGCTGCAGGGTATTCATTATTCTCATCTTTTTTTTTCTTTCTTTTTTGCAGTTTTTGTGCAGGGCTAGGCTGGGCTTGAACTCGCCACTCCCCACATATGGGACCGGTGCCCTACTCCTTGAGCCACAGGTGTCACCCAGCAAGATTTCTTTCTTTTTTTTTGTTTTAAGACAGAGCCTCAAGCTTTCACCCTGGATAGAGTGCTGTGGCATCACAGCTCACAGCAACCTCCAATACCTGGGCTCAAGCGAGTGTCCTGCATCCGTCTCCCAAGTAGCTGGGACTACAGTCACTGCCACAAAGCCTGGCCACTTTTTTTGGCTGCAGCCATCATTGTTGTTTGGCAGGCCCAGACTGGATTCGAACCCACCAGCTCAGGTGTACGTGACTGGCTTCTTAGCCCGTTGAGCCACTGGCACCGAGCCCATTATTCTCATCTTATACACAAGGAACTGAAGCTCAGAGACTGTAAGTTGCCCACAGTTACAGAGCTAGTAGGAAACTAAGGCAGGATTCAAACTTAGGTCTCTACTTTCTTGTAAAATCTCTGTATCTAACCTTAAAGGAATTCTAAATGAGGGCAAGAGTGTATATTTTGAGAGCTTTAAGAACTTTTGTGGTACACATTTTTATGAGTATTTTTACACCATCTTCAACAATGTAATAAATATATAAGAATTATATATATTTAATTGCATTGTATATATATTGCAATTCAATATAACAAGATATGTACTATATGTTACATATCTAATTATACTATGTAATTCATATGTTATACATAAATGTACTGTCTCTGTATGTGTATGTATATATGTATATGTATCTTATTATATTGAAAAGCACCAAAAATTTATTATTCCTAGTAACTCAAATGTTACCTATCAAGTAAAAGTAGCCTAGAACACTAGACTTGCTGAGTTAGAGATGATTGATGAAATCAGATTCCCAGCAATGATTTCAGTACCAGAAACACAGCACTTGCTGAATCAAAATCTCTTGAATGTTTTTCGAATTAGTTCTCTGCTCTTTTAAAGATTCAGTCCAAGGCTCCGCTAAACAAGAAACTTCCTCCTGTGCAAATACACGATTTGATTTGCAAATACTCTTTTTACTGAAAGTTTTCAGGAAGACAGCTTTATTGTGCAAAAGCAAAGGTGGAAAATCTTTATAATCTTTCAGAGGTCATTCGTTCACTCGGCAAACACTTGACTAGGAGCAGGAATACTAAGATAAAGGCAATGTCACTGTCCTCCAGGAGTTCTTTGCCTTGGAAGGAGGACAAACCAGGATGCAAACCTAATGCAAAGTGCGAGGGGTAATAATAGAAGGTGCATGGGGATCCTAGACCACAGAGGACTCAGAGAAGGAAAACAGCCCATGGAATTTAGTTTAAGGTTGTTAAAATCAAAAGGAAGAAATTTGATTCACTGAGTATTACAGATATTTTAATGCAATTGAATCCTCTAATTTATCAATCTAGTGAGAAATTGGAGGAAAATGCTCTGTGAAGAGAGAGATAGGGGAAGTGGGGAAAGGTGATAGGGAAGACCAAGTTGGAGACTATCTCCTCTATCAAAAAGAAAGCAAAGACAAAATCTCCGCATTTGATTTCTTTTTGTTGTTGTTGTTGTTGTTTGAGATCATTTGGCAAATGAATGTCAGCTGTAATGATGAACACAGTAGTACCATAACACACTCTATCATAGGTTGAAACTTGAGAGTGAAGTTGGACCTGACTGAATTCTAAATGCTAATTTACTCCCCGAAAGTGCCCACTGCTGAAAACACCCACCTCTCCATAAAATGTTCTTGTGTATAAATATCATACCATTGATCAGAAGAATGGAAATCTGAAGGAGGAAAATTTGATGATGGCCTTGAAGCCCACTTCAGAGAGAATGCGTTGCTACCCCCCAGACCTCATGCAAGCAGCTTTCCCCTTCCTTCACACAAACATGTTCTCTCATGTATAGAAGGGGCCTTAGAAGTCATCTTCTCTAACCCCCAATCACATACATTAAGAGCCCCTACAGGTTCCAGTCCTGTCTACTGTTTTCTCTTCAATGGGTGTTTTGTCAATTCAAGGATCTTGTCTAGCAGCCAGGGAAGGGCTGGGGAGAACTGCAACCCAGAGAAGGGGGGAAAGGCGTTCACATGCTAATAGTGTGGAAGACCAGACACATGCATGTGCTCCTTCCATGTTGTGTGTTGCATGAGTGAAAATCTCTGAGACAAAATCCTAAGTTATAGACAAGTAAGATGTGACTGTCATTGCTGGGTTTGGGCATGTTGCCTATAGGAAAGGCGGACAACAGACGCACTTCATCTCCTTTGCAGTATAGCAAACACCACTCACAGGCCTCAAGACTTTTTCTTCATCTATCCATCGATCAATGTATCTACTTACTAAGCATTTATTCAGCACTTATTACATACCAACTCACCAGTAGATGCTAGTGATACCGAGACAGATGAATAAGATACCATCCAGGAACTCAAAGTCAGGCTGGGAAATTATACAAATAAATAAACAAACAAACACAGACAAAACAGGGTGATAACTGCTTTAACTTAGAAATAAAAAAGTCTGTGAGAACCTAGAGAATAGAAAAACTTTGATAAAAATATTAATGATGATAGAGTAAATGAAGGGTGTTCAGAAGGAGTGAACATTTTTTTAAATCGAGTACTTCACTCTCCTTGAACTGATGTAGTTGAACTCCTCCATCATGCTTTTCACACCACCCACACACATATACATTGGGGAGAAAAGTCTCAGAAAGTATTAATTACCTCTATTTCCCTACTGAACCTTGAAACCCATAGTATGGACTTGAGGCCAGCACCTGAGCTATTAGAAATATACAGCCTGAAGCCCCACTCAAGACCTTCTCAATGAGCATCTGCACTTTAACCTGTCCCCAGGTGATTTGCATATGTGTTAGCATTTGAGAAGTTCTGTCCTAGAAGATGAGGAGAACCTCATCTCTGGAAATAAGCCTTCTACAAAGCTTCTGTGCTTGAGAATAAAGGCCCAATCCCACTGTTCTGATAAATCTTCTCATTTACCCCTTCATTTTAGAAGGAAGAATCCAAGCTCCAGAAAGGGGCTTGATGTGGCTTGAGAGACAGGGAGTGTCAAAGAAAGTATGTGAGCCCTGCTGTCAGCCAGAGTTGGTTCTGCACACAGGCAGGGCCATTTATTAAATTGGAGAGCAAGGCATGTTGTCAAAGGGATTAGAGAGAGAAATTTTAGAGTATGTAAAGTGACTGATAAATAGTAAACACCCAATAAATGATAATAGAGATAACTAGACACAAAACTGGGTTAATCTGGACTAAGATGTCCTAAATTCTCAGTGAAGTAGTTTTCCACTGCAATATCCTATTCAACTTCTCCAACCCTCACCTGGCCAAAGGCACCCCCCCCCATCTAATCCCAATACCATCTTTGAAATTGAAACTGTAAAATAGGACCTCCCCTGTGAAATAACTTAGACGTATTTCTTGGCTTATTCATTCTAATAATTTCTAGTATTTTTTCATGACCAAAAAAAAATTCAGATAAAGGAACTCTCAATACATGAATTTAGGTAAGAAGCTATGTCTCCATCATTAGGCTGAGATATTGTCATGAGTCTGACCAAATCTATTGCTAACCATTAATAAACCTGGAAATAGCTTTTGGAGGATTGAGCCTCATTTGTAGTTAACCCCTTCCTATTATCCCGGCCCTTTCCTCCATCTGTCATTCTCCACCCACTAAGCTCTTTACTCAACTCCTATAAGTCTTTCAGTATTCAAATAAATACCTTATTCTTCCATCCCTCTCTCCCTCCTTCCTCATACCTTTACCTCTCAGAATTCTCTCCACTTGCAAGAGAGCAAAATAAATGGCCAATGGCAAATACCCAGCATGTTCTATTAAAAAATAAAATACACATACACACCACCCTTATCCATGTCCCACTGTGAAAACCATGAAGACCTGAATTTACCAAATGAATGATTAAAGATGTTATTATGGAATGAAAGGAGCCATTCTCTCACAAAATATCTCCTCTCTCACAGGGGCTTAGGAGAAAGGCACTGCCACCACTGGGTTGGCCAAAGCCAGAAGTCACCAACATCTATTGCTCACGATCACACATCTCCTCCCCTACCCAGGTCTTTTGCTCAATCAAGAGCCTTTCTGAATTCTTCTGCTAAAGCCGAGGCCAGCAAACAATGCTTCTGCCTCAGCCAATTTGCATGCATGCTGCCTGTGAGATTTCCTAAGATACTCTCAGCTGTTGCATTAAAACTGCATAAGAGTCTTCCTCAGAAAGGCCTAATAATAGCACATTTCATCTGTGAGCCACTTCATAAATATTAATCAATTAAACCACCCTCTCTCCTCACAAGCTCTAGGTTTTGCATAGTGGACTTCATTCTCTACTGCCCCCAAATTACTGTGGGAGAAAAAAAATTGAGACCTGAAGGATGTTTTAGGCCAAGTCATCATTAATGGCAAAAGCCTTGCAGATAGCACCCTCCATTTGTTAAATGGCGTGGAGAGGGAGGAGATTTAAATCCCTGTTTATTGTAAAATAGGCTGGATTGAGCTTCTCATTCCCCAAAGCCAGATTAGCAGAGAGAACTTGATTCCATGGTCTAGGGCAGTGTCAGTATACTAAAATAAAGCTCCTGGGCTAAATACAGCCTGCCATCTGTTGTTATAAAGTTTTACGGGAACACAGGGTCATTCATTTATGTGTGATCTATGGCTACTTTGGTACTACAACATCAGTTGAGTAGTTGTGACAGACCAAATTTCCAGCATAGTCAAAAAATGTTTACTACATGAAAATATTTGCTATTCTTAAAAAAGGTTTGCTGATACCCTGGCCTAAGGAACTCAATTTTTTCTCACCTTTGTATTCCCTAAATATCCTTAAAGAGAGTCTCTTTCTGCTTCTGGGCCTCAGTTCCTACACCTACAGACTGGATAATCTCTAAATTAAACCATTACCATGGGCTTATTGCCCCGTGTTTTGTTAATATTAGCATCTACTATGTTAGGTTTGTCTCATTACTACAGCTGACTTCTTTGAGAGAAGGAAATGAGTTTTGTGTGTCTCATGAATCCTCCGAGGCACAAAGCTCTGTGCTGAGTCCGAAAAATGTTTATGGAGTATAACCGAACTGGCTCAAATGATATTTCTTTCTCTGCAGAGAGATCTCTCAGAATGATGTCTTGGAAGTGATAGAGGCAAATGTGTTCTTCAACCTTCCCAAGCTACATGAAATGTAAGCAGCAAACCTGGGGCAGGGGGAGTGGGTGGTGGCTCATGACTGTTCTTGGCAAAAGCATTAAAGTTCTCTTATATTCCTGAGAGGCCCTTGCTGTGCTTTGTCCTGAGATCCCTAGACTATCATTATAAGATGTGAAAGTCAGCCAAAAAGGCACTGTTATGTGTCTTCATAACAGTGAAGACCATCCCAGAGCCTAATCTCATCCTGTCCCCTGGCCCCCAGAGTTTCTTGTATCCTAGACTCAGGAACTTTGTCCCTTGACTATGAGCAATTACCTCTACGCCATCCTCCTGTTCAAAATTATTCCACAGTTAAAGCCCCAAATAAATCCCATATGATGTCGTTGAAGGTGGATAGTCCTAGTCTGAATACTAGTTTATGCCACATACTCACCGTGAAACTTTGGCTAAGATACAAAACGATCTGAGGCTTAAGTTTTCTCATATGTAATACTGGAACAATAAAATTGCATCCCTCGTGGGACTGTGATGAATAAAAGAGATGATAAATATAAATTAGATCTAGAATATCATCTTTCTCTTATTGATGTTCCATTTTTGCATATGTCAGTACTCAGATGGATCCATATCTGTTTTATACCAGTCTATGATTACCATAAATTAATTCAGAGAATTGTAGAATGTCAAAGCCAAGAGAGACTTTAGAGACTGGTGAAAATTTTCCAAAATATTTTCTGTGCATCATTGAGAAAAATTATTCCGTGTAAAAAAAGAAAAAAATTCTGTGATCAAATAAGACTAGAAAACAGTGGGCAAATAAAGTTAGACAGGTTTGCTTCCCATAGGAAAACTTCTCACAGCCTATTGTATGCTACTGTACGAGTGTTTGTTAGCTAATGCCACTGGAACAGTTACTTTTGTGGATCATGTATTAACATCTACAAAATTCCCATGGAGCACATTCAGAAACCTAGCCACCTCCTAATTTTACAGATGAGGAATGAAAAGCACAAAGAAGTTGTGAGACTTATCTAAAGTCACTCAGCCTAATCCACAGCAGGACAAGAACTTGAACATAATCTCCTGACTCTTTTGTATCTATTTAAAAAGCAAGCATTGCTTTTTAATAATGCTTTTAGCATTTGCCAAGTATCAGGGAATATATATTCAGGAGATGTGTTTAGGAATGGCACTTGGTCTGTCCGTTTTGGCAAATGACCTCCCTGAAGAGAAATGAACCAAAGAGCAGGTGCCCTCCCACCCTGATGCAGTGGAATAGATCTCTCATCTCCTCCTTGCATAAAGAGTTGTTCACCCCCATGAAGTGTTAACTGTACTTAAAGTGATTAATTTCCTGGTACTTGGATTTGGGTAGCTACAGGTTACTGCAACATAAAAGCTAGTGAAACAGGGAGGTAGTAATTAATAGAGAGTAACTCTGCAAATATACATTGATCCAGCAAGATGAGATAAGGGCAGGCTGTCTCTGTGGGAATCCAAATGTGAACATGCTCACCTCTGACTACTGATGAGGACACGGCACAGGCCAGCACGGGGAAAGGTCATCCCTTCCCAGGAGCTGTAAGGGAGCAGCCTCGGTCTGCACAAAGGAAACCCTGACCATTCCCAGCTACTGTCTGCTGGGATTTCATGGTTAAAACAAAAGAAATGTCGATTGTTTTTCTCCCAAACTCCATTTTTATCATTTTATTCTTTCTCTAATATCCTTTTGCCCCCCTCATCTTTTTTTCTTTTCTTTTCATCCTCTTTTCCCCTTCTCTTGTTGTTTTTTTATCTCTTTCTCTCTAGTCTCTGGACCATCTCCCCAAATTAGTCTCATCCAGACCCTCTTAGCCTCCTCAAGCTCTAGGAGATCTTTACTGGTTAAAGACCCAGCTCTGTTCAGGGTGAAAACAACTCACTCTGCCAGTTTCCCACTTGTCTATGATACATAAGACCCCAGGTAATGAGAGTTAAACGGGACAAGGTTAATATGTTGTTTGCCCAGTTTAATATAATAAAGGGCACTCACTGCATGCCTCCTCAATATTTGTTGAAATTGTGGATGGATAGATGAATAGATGGGTGCAGGGATGAGTGATTTATTCATGTATACTGCATAACGTGAAACGTACTATGGCACTACTCACTATTGAGATAACTTGCGTGTTTTTTTCTTCTTTAACAGTAGAATTGAAAAGGCCAACAACCTTCTCTACATCAACCCTGAGGCTTTCCAGAACCTTCCCAACCTCCAATATCTGTAAGAATTTGTGTTTACTGGCACTCTCTCTATGATCAATTTATGCATGCCTATTTTAGTAAAATGCCCACTTGCTACTCTGGGAAGCAATTACTTTTTATCAAGGATGGGACAGAAGTGGCAGTAGGAGAAACTTGGTGGTGGAAATTAGTTTAGCCTAATGAGCAAATTCCACTAATATAATTGCCTTTTGTTTTCATTTGCAAAAAACAGATATAAGGAATGCCATATGCATTAATGGGACTGTTACACAGACCTCTTACAGAACTTAGTCATAATTCAATGTTAATAAGACGCAGCCAAAATTTTTGCTAGTGTTTAGTTTGTGACCTTGACCTCAAAGGCGTATCTCTCTTGTTCTGCATGTATGCATTTTTCCTTTGATAGATTACAGCACTTTATTTTGAAAGTTTTGGTTAATAACAGGCATGGTATTTTTATCAGCAGTGAGATTCCTGCTGTTTCTATCAGCAAAAACACTGCCTCCTCCACTCAAATGGCTTTCAACTTAGCTGAGGGTTTGACAGAGCCTTGAGTGTTCTAATGGGGCCTCAACAAAATAACTTAAGAATTTAGACCCTAGAGTCAAACCTTTGGGGTCTATTTACTAGCTACTGATCAAGGCAAGGACATAACAGCTTATGGTTTCTTTCCTCATCAGAAGAATGGAAATATTGTATCTGTTCTCTATTAGCATCATTATGCTGCTTTACCACCCAAGGACAAAGGCTGACAGCAACAACCACTTGTCAGTTTTTACCTGTTTGTGAGTTGGTCAGTGGAATAGTTCAGCTAATCTGTACAGTTTGCCTGACCTCAGCTAAGCTTGCTCCTGTATCTATAGTTAAATGGCAAGTCAGCTGGGGGTTGGCTGCTCTAAATGGTCTTAACTGGGATAACTCAGCTCTCTCCCAAGTGCTGTTCATTTCTAGCAGGCTGGTTTTCATGGCAGTTCTGTAATTCTAAAGACTACAAGCCTCTTAAGGACTAAATCCTGAACTAGCACACCATCTCTTCTGATATATTCTATTAGCTAATGCAATTTACAGAACTATCCAGATCCAAGATGTAGAGAAGTAAGTGCAGGTTTTTGATAGGAAAAGTTGCAAAGCAGGGTGGATAGATGGAAGGATATGAAATTAGAGCCATTTTTTCAATCAAGTTAAAGTACATAAGAAATTTTCCACTGCCCCTGTCACAGATGCTCAATAAAGATTAGCTATTAATGATATTGGAACTATGTCCATAAATTTCAGTCCCCTAATAAGAAACACTAGGCCTTTGTATGCCTTAGCTCTCTGAAAGGGACTGAAATAAAAGGCTTAGTGGAAGAGAGTCCATATGACCTGAAACAACTTCTGTCCGATAGGTGCCCTAGAAAGGTCATCTGGTCCTGGGTTAATGTCAGAGGCAGGGGGGCTTCATGGGCATTCTGCCAGTGCAATTACACAGGGCACTGTGCTCAGAAGGGCCCGGGGTCAGAGGACCTCCCACTAGGTTTAATTCTCTGCAGTCACCATCTTTAAATAATAAAGTCACTAATCTTTAAATGCTTAAATATTTTTTAACAAGAGGCCCTACATTTTCATTTTTGTACTTCACCCCACAAATTACTCAGTCAGTCCTGCTTAGAGGTTAGGGTTATGATATCCTCTAGCTTCAGGCTTGAAAGTCTTTAATCCCTAAGTCAACTTCATTGCTTAGGAACAGAGATTTTGCTATGCTCCCTGCAATCGTTAACTTGGTTAGAAACATATGGTAACAGAAAAAGCATAAACTTCGGAATTAAAACTCCAGGGCTTCATCCTGACTCTGCTATTTACTAGTTGGGAAATCTTGGGCCCTTCACTGGAGTTCGGAGGTATATGTGGCCTAAATGAGCCTTAAGTGAGATTATATGTGAAAATATTTTATAAAGTGCTCAAAAACATCAATAATTGTATTTGTAGAATATTAATTTCTGGACAGCTAATCAAAGTCACCAATCCATCAGAAACATTCTAAGTAAGTATTGAATGGAGAGTTATGGTGACCACTAAGACCTCTCTATGTAAACTCTTACATAGAGAGTTTGGCATAGATTCAGAAAGAGGAGGATGGAACATGACTTTGTATTTTATGAAGCAGTATAGAAAGAAAGATAAAAAGCATATATTAAGTCAGAAGAACTGGAATCCAGATAGAACACTGACATGTATTAACTAGACAGCTAATTACTTTCTCTAAACCCCGGTTTCCTTATCTGTAAATAGGTAGTTGTGAAAACCAAATAAGATTATGACTATTAAAAAAAGCTTTGCAAATTGTTTTTTAGTATAAAAACTATAAAGAACTATACTATACAAACATAAAATTAGCGCCTATTAACCAGCTGATTTCCTTCATTCCATCTTCTATTTCTCTTTCCCTCTCAACTGCCATTCCTCCCTTCTGGCCCCTTCTCTCCCTTTTGTCTTGGAAAATGCTCAAGTGGAATACAGGGGCCACAGAGCCTTTAGTAACAAAGCAAGAGCTCTCTAGGACATGGAAAAGACTCCCCAAGGGCACTCCCATTTAAAACTATCACATGCAGCTAATGCAAAACACCATGCCAAGAACAGGCCCACTAAGAAAACCAGCCCTTCACACAGATATCCCACAGCAAGGATAATAGCATGTTTGAGAATGGTGAACTGGGAGCAAGTAAATGAGGAATCATTGCAAAGTTTGAAACTAGAGGATCCAGAATTTAATCTCATTACAGGTCCACAACTGTGCCAGCACCATTCATTCTTCTTTTTTATATTAAGGAGGTGCAAATGTTTTTGCACATGGATAGCTTTTATAATGCTTAAGTTAGGGCTATTAGTGTGCCCATCACCTGAATAGATCAAGGTACCTATTAGATAGGATTTTTGTTCTCCCTTCTCCCTTCCTCCCTCTTCTCCACTTCTTGATTTCTAATAGATTTTACTTCTGTATTCATGTATCCCATCCATTACTTCCAAATTATTAGAGAATACAAGTGGTGTTTGTTTTTCCATTCCTCAGACACTTCACTTAGAATACTGGTCCATTTAAATTCAAGACATTAATTCATTCCTCGTTAAGGCTGAGTTGTACTCCATGATATGTGTGTGTGTGTATGTGTGTGTAATATTTTGTTAATCCACTCATGAATCGATGGGCACTTAGAATGATTCCACATCTTTACAATTGTGAATTGTGCTACAATACACATTCAAGTGCAAGTGTCTTTTTGATGAAATTATCTCTTTTCCTTTGTGGAGTTGCTAGATCAAATGGTAAGCCTAATTTTAGTTCTTTGAAAAATCTCCATACTTTTTTTCATAGAGGTTGTGCAAATTTGCAGTCTCACCAACAGTGTGTAAGTGTTCCTTTCTCTCTGCATCCACAACAGCATTTATTGGTTCTGGACTTACTAATAGCCATTTCAACAGGAGTAAGGTGATATAATGATTTTAATTTTCATTTCCCTGATTATTAGTGATGTTGAGCTTTTTTTTATGTTTATTGGCCATTTGTCTATCTTTTTTTGAAAAGCTTCTGTTCATGTCTTTTGTCTACTTTTTAGTGGGATTGTTTATTATTGCTGAACTGTTTGAGTTCTTTGTAAAGTCTGGTTATTAACCCTTTATTGGATGTACAGTTTGCAAATATTCTCTCCCTTTCTCTATGTTGTCCATTTACTCTGTTGAGTAATTCCTTTGTTGCACAGAAGCTTTTAATGTAATAAAGTCCTACATATTTATTTTTATTTCTCAATTGCCTTTAAAGTCTTGGCCATGAAATCTTTGCCTAGATCAATGTCTAGAAAAGTTTCTGTTTTCTTCTATAATTTTTGTGGTTTCATGCCTTACATTTAAGTGTTTATCCATCTTAAATTAATTTTTGTAAGTAGTGAAACATAGTTTCATTCTTGGGCATTTGGCTATCCAATTTTTCTAACACCGTTTATTGAATATGGCTTCTTTTCTCCAGTGAATGTTGTCGTCTGCTTTATTTATGATCAGTTGGTTGTAGGTAGGTGATTTTTAAATCTGAGTTCTCTGTTTTATTCCATTAGTCTATATCTCTATTTTCGTACCAATGCCATGCTTTGGGGGTTACTCTGACCTTATAGTATAGTTTTAAATATGGTAATGTGATGCCTCCAGATTTGTTCCTTTTGCTTATGATTGCTTTTGGCTATTAGGGTTCTTTTTTTGGATCTAAACAAAGTATAGAAATACTTTTTCTAGATCTGTGATATACACCCTTGGTATTTTGAAGGGTATTGCCTTGCAACTATAAACCACTTTGGGCAGTATGCACATTTTAACAATAGTTTTCTGTTCTACCAATCCATAAGCATATATTTTACATTTGTATTATCTGCAGTTTCTTTCCTCAGTGTTTTGTAGTTCTCCTTATAGAGATCTTTCACATTCTTGATTAAGTATATTCCTAAGTATTTTATTTTCTTTGTAGTTTTGTGAAATATATTGAGTCTTTGATTTGACTCTCAGTTTGACTGTTATTTGTATGTAGACATGCTACTAATTTCTGTACATTCATTTTGTGACCTGAGACTGCTGAGTTTACTTATCAATTACAGTAGTCTTTTGGTGGAGTCTCTGGGATTTTCTAGACACAAGTCCATATCATCAATGAAAAGCAATAATTTGACCTCTTCTTTTCTTATTTAGATACCATCTCTTTCTTTCTCTTTTCTGATTGTTCTGGCTAAGACTTTTAGTACTATGCTGAATAGAAGTGGTGACAGTTGGCACCCTACCTTCCTCCAGTTCTTAGGGGCTGACACTTTCAATTTTTTCCCATTTGGTGTGGTATTGGCTGCGGGTTTGTCATATGTGGTTTTATAATTTATAATTCCTTACCCACTTTGAGGGTTTTTATTATGAGATGGTGCTGGATTTTATCAAATACTTTTTCTGAATCTTTTGAGATTATTATATGAACTTTGTTTTTTGCTTCTATTTATGTAGTGAATTGCAATAATAGATTTATGTACATTGAACCATCCTTGCATCCCTGGATGAAGTCCACTTAGTCATGATGGATTATTTTTGGATGTGCTATTCAATTCAGTTTGCTAATATTTTATGAAAGATTTTTGCATCTGTATTCATAAGGGATATTAGTCTGTAGTTTTCTTTTTTTATTGTTTACTTTCCTGGCTTTGGTATTGAAGTGATACTAGATTCATGGACTGAGTTGCAGAGGATTCCCTTCTTTTTGATGTTAAAGAATAATTTCTATAGAATGAACATCAGATTTTCTTTGTAGATCTAGCATAATTCAGCTATAAATTCATCTGGCCTGCAGCTTTTTTTTGTTGAGGGATTTTTTTTTAATTATTATTATTACCTCTTTGATCTCACTGCTTGTTATTGGTCTGTTCAGGACATCTATTTCTTTCTGAATGAATCTCCAAGGTTGTGCATTCTAGGAATTTGTTCATTTTCTCTAGTCTTCCGGTTTATGTGCATAGAGATTTTTTATTTTTATTTTTTTTTTCACTATATGAAAACATTTATATTCTATATTTAGTAATTTTCACCTGTACCCTTCTAAGATGCACCATAGGTGTGATCCCATCAATCACCCCCTCACCACCCATCCTCCCCTCTCCCCTCTGCTCCCTTGCCCTTTTCCCCATTTCTTGTGCTATAACTGGGTTTTAGCCTTCATATGAAAGCTATAGATTAGCTTCATAGTAGGGCTGAGTACATTGGATAGCAGAGGAGTTTTGATGTAACTACCTACTCTGAAAAAAAAAATACTGCCAAGAGAGAACTACCCCATATGGTATTACCAGAAGAAAGAAAAAAAGAGAACATATTAAAATACAGTCTATATACCATTACCTATGCTATGGTAACATTAGAGAAGGATACTGTCAGTCGGAACTCTCATATGCTGCCACTGGGAGTAAAAAATAGAGCAATAATCACGGAAAACTAATGCCGAATCTTCTAACATTGAAAATATACATTTTATCATCCAGAAATGCATGTATACATGTATCCCAAGAGAGACAAACTATGTGGTCATAGTAACATTAATGCTAACAGCCCCAAACTAGAAATAAACTAAAATATTCACCTATAGAATGGTTAAATAGGTGGTTTATTCAAACAGTATTCTAATATAGAGCAGTAAAAACAAGCAAATTACAGATACATGCAACAGGAATGTCACGAACTTACCATTGAAGCAAAGAAACCATCCAAAAGGTTTTGTGAACCAGCGCTGGGAAGGAGAAATAACCTGAGTGCGAATGACGGGAGATGAGAAAGAAAGACATGAGAAACAAAGATGGCGGGGAGAAGGCTGGAACAGCCCAGACCGCAGCCAGCACTGAAGTCTGGAAACAGCCTTATTTATGTATAGTAGCTAAGCAAGGTAAATCTTAACACCTGGGACAGAGATTAACTTTAAGGAGGAAAGGCTGTGTGCTTGAAGATACTGACGAAAAGTATACAGGGGCTACATAACTTTTGGCAGGTGGCAAGAGTGTTAATCTCTGAGGAGGAGCAGCTGGAGTTGCTCCCTGCCTGTCTCCCAGGCTGTGGGGGCCCTGCCATCGCACAGTCTGTGTTCCACAAAAAGGTAACAGTACAATTTAATTTATTCAAAGCACAAAAACTGAATACCACATTATTCTTTAGAGGTGCATACTTCGTTAAGTTATAAAGAAAATCAAGAAGTGATGATCATAAGGAAAAAAGAATGTTATGATTGGAGGGAAAGAGGCAGATATGGTGATGGGGACAGAGCATATGGAAAGATTCTAGGGTTCAAATGATATTCTGTTTTTTATTTACTTCATTGGTAGTTATAGTGGTGTTTCCTTCATAATCATTTATCAAGCTGTATATTTATATATTATGCCTATTTCCATATATTTCACAGTAAGGAAACTTTGGTGTCTGTCCGCTGATCCTGACTTCTAGTGTATTTTACAAACCAACAACTATTGTTTAATAGGACAATATTTTAGGCTTACACAAAAAATAGTCACTATTGTTGTGTGTGTTTATTGCATTCCACAGGATGGAATGGAAATGGAAATCTGAGTCTCCACCTGTCTTGACACCATTATGATTGAGTTATTGCTGGTTCTTTTATAGTCCACAGGCACATGAAGATCTTCAACACCCACAGCAACTCCAGCACCATCGCTGGCTTCCTCCTACTGGGCTTCCCTTGCTCCAGGCAGGACCAGATCCTCCTCTTTGCGCTCTTCTCTGCTGTCTACCTCCTCACCCTCAT
>CAUYON010001353.1:0-25920 GCA_963573935.1 Arctocebus calabarensis
CCTGTAGTCCCAGCTACTTGGGAGACAGAGGCAGGAGACTCGCTTGAGCCCAGGAGTTGGAGGTTGCTGTGAGCTGTGATGCCACAGCACTCTATCCAGGGTGACAGCTTGAGGCTCTGTCTCAAAAAAAAAAAAAAATACTGATGTCTGGCCCCCAGCCCCAGCCGTTCTGATCCGGCTAGTAAGGGGAGCAAAGCTGCAGCAGGAAGGAGTTTGGGGACAAGGTTTGACAGGCACAGGTGGCAGTGACATATCCCCCCTCCCCAGCCTCCTGAGATAGGGATCTCAGAGTACTGGGCTGGCCCAAAGTAGGGATTTGGGAAGCATGAGCTGGAGGACAGGGGAAAGAAAGGCAGGAGAGCGGGACAGAATGGGAGAGAAAAAGAGGCCCAAATCCAGCCAGTGCAGTTTGAGTCTATCCTCCATCACACCTTTCTGTGTGACCTTGAAGAGATTGCTTCCCCTCTCTGGCCTTAGCTTCTCCATCTGGAAAAGCAGAAGATTGACTTTGTTAATAATTCAAGATCCGTCTGTCTCTGCGGCTCTAGGATGCCCCAGACTGGACCCCCCTAGTGTGAGACAAGCCCAATCTGCAGGTCTATAAACAAAGCTGCTCTCCCTGACCCCCTGCAGAGGGGCAGGCACAGATGTTCAGGAACTGTCCTGGTCCCTCCTTGGGCTCCCCGGCCACTCTGCTCATGCTCCCAGATGAAGTTTATGACTGTGGAAATTTCCTCTCGGACCCGCTAGCTCAGCCCAGGGAGTATGACTGTCCTTCCAGCTTCCAAGTGGAAGTTTCCATTCTCTCCTCCCAACAGCTGGTGGCAGATGCTGGCACCAAGGAGCTGGAGACAGAGATCACAGCAATGGGGGAGGAGCCAGGGGACAACTCTGGATTACAGGCAACACAGCAGTCAGGGGTCCAGGCATCTTCCTTCTGGGTATTTATCAAGCACTTCACCTATTACTATGTGCTGGGCACTATTTCAGGTGCCAGGGACACAGGTACAAATAGGATAGACCCAGTCCTCACTTTCCTGAACAACATCTTCCAATGGGGGGAAAGTATCTATATAGACCCTGTGAATAAAAACAAAGCAGGATAAGGACAGTGATGCTGAGGGCAGGGAATTCAGAGAGAGTGACCAGGGAAGACTGTGATGCTGACAAGATGACATTGTGTGATTGTCGAGGGAGCAGCAGATCTAAGGCCCTGGTCAGAATGCTGAGTTAAGATGGGATGGGGATAAGGGATGAGATCTCAGAGACAGCTAGGGGTCTGGGGGCCTTCCAGCCATGATGAGGACTTTGGGGAGCCCACAGAGGTTTTGCAACAGTGGGGTGACATGATCTGACTTAATTTTATTCATTTACTTATTTTTTTACAACCCACTGTGAAAATGTATCTAGTATCAAACACAGGTTTATTTTCAAAGACTTGGTCTGGCTTCATGAGGCTGACCTAAGTGTATGTATCCCACCAGGGCAAGTGCATACTTGAGAATTAACTCATGGTGCAGTTGCATCACTTAGAGGCATTTGTGGTGGACAGTGGGTGGGCCTGACTCATCCTTACCCTGTGGATTGCAGCCACATCTGCTGGGAGGGGAGAGAGCAGCCAGCAGAGAAGCACCAACCCAGAATTCTTAGCACCAAGAGCAACCCTCTTTGTTTTCATTGTATCAGGGTCCAGGGTTGTGATAGCCCCCTGTGTTCTGTCGGCAATTCTGGGGTACACGGTGGCACCCTAGCAATACCGTGTTGGCATACAGATCCTTTCAGATGTCAACATTACCCTTCAGAATTGAGTTGTCTAACTTCCAGATGCCTGAACACCAGGCCCTCCCATGGCCAGAGGTGACCTCCCAGCCATCAGAAGCTCATGGCCCTTCTCCTGCCAATCCCTTCTCAACTGTGGTAGTGAAGCTGAAACTTCTTTTTGTCAGGATCTTTATGAAGTAGCTTCTCATGTCACAGTTTAAGTGGTCCACAGGGAGGCCACAGCCCCGCTCAGAACACATTGTGGATAGTGAAGGTTTCAGACCTGACCTGGGTCATCTTCTAGACCTGACCTGGGTCATCTTCTGTCTGTTGGGGCAGATTTCCAGAGAGCTTTGGAACAGGTCTCCCTTAGAGCAACATGGAGTCTGTGCAGAGGATATGATGCTGGATTTTTCTCCAAGTCAGCCCAGTTCAGTTGGGTTTTCAGGGTCAGGATGCAGGCATTGCTCTGAGCTATCACACATACATTTGCCCCATGTTTACCATGTCCCTCTGGGGCATCATTCCTACTATGGCCAGCTCTGCAAATACCAGAGCCATGGTTGAGGACTCGTGCAGCAATTTCTTCTTCCATTTTGACGCAGCTGTGGGGGCAAATGCACTGGGCAGAGGGGTGGGGTGGAGGATCTGGCCTTCAGGCACCACTCTGGTTGCCCATAGGGAGCACATTGTAGAGGGCAAGGATGGTGCCTATGGTGAAGATCCCAGCTGTTGATGGTGGGGCCCAGGAAGGGGAATCTTGAAGGCCCCCTGGTGATGGGGTCCAGGAGGGAGGATGAAGTTCAAGCATCTGCCTAGCTTGGGCCTGGATCATTCAACTGCTCCTCATCCTGCAGGACAAATGCAGGGAACCCCGGAGCTTGCTTGCTTTTTCTTTCTTTCTTTCTTTCTTTCTTTCTTTCTTTCTTTCTTTCTTTCTTTCTTTCTTTCTTTCTTTCTTTCTTTCTTTCTTTCTTTCCTTCTTTCCTTCTTTCTTTTCTTTTCTTTTTCAGTTTTTGGCTGGGCCTATGTTTAAACCCACCACCTCCGGCACATGGGGCCAGCACCCTACTCCTTTGAGCCACAGGCGCCACCCCTATCATTCTTTCTTTCACACATTCACTGGACAAGTATTTATGGAGTGTCAAGACAAATCTGACCAGGACTCGCCCTGCTCCCCACCCATTGATGGCTCCCCAGTGCCTACAGATTAATTTTCCTCCTATAAGTCCAGATTCCTTGTCCTGTGACCTTGTAGCCCTGTGTCTCCCTTCCCCCATCCATCTGCAGTCCAGCCACGTCCACAGGCCGCCATCTCAGCCCTCCTCCTGCTTCTCCCTTTGTTTGAAACACCCACTGCTACTTTTTTTTTTTTTAACCTGCTCAACTCCTATTTCTCCTTTGGGACTCAGCTCCGTGTTAAATTCTCCAGGAAGCCCTCCCTGACTAGTCCCTACCACCCTGACTTCGTTGCCCTTTTCTGTACTTCTTTTTTGTTTTTGTGTTTGTGTTTTTCTTCATTTGTTTCTTTCTTTTGTAAGACAGAGTCCCACTCTGCGGCCCTGGATAGAGTGTTGTGATGTCATAGCTCACAGCAACCTCAAACTCTGGGGCTCAAGCCATCCTCTTGCCTCAGCCTCCCAAGTAGCTGGGACTATAGGTGCCAGCCACGATGCCTAGCTAGTTTTTCTTTTCTTTCTTTCTTTTTTTTTTTTTTTTGAGACAGAGCCTCAAGCTGTCACCCTGGATAGAGCACTGTGGCATCACAGCTCACAGCAACCTCCAATTTCTGGGATCAAGCGAGTCTCTTGCCTCCACCTCCCAAGTAGCTGGGACTACAGGCGCCCGCCACAACGCCCAGCCATTTTTGGTTGCAGCCGTCATTGTTGTTTGCTGGGCCTGGGCTGGGTTCGAACCCACCAGCTTAGGTGTATGTGGCTGGCGCCTTAGCCACTTTTTGTTTGTTTTTGAGATAGAATCTCACTTTGTCACCCTCGGTAGAGTGTGTGTCATAGCTCATAGCAACCTGTTGGGCTCAAGTGATTGTCTTGCCTCAGCCTCTGAAGTAGCTGGGACTACAGGCATCTGCCACAATGCCTGGCATTTTTAGAGATGGGGTTCTCACTCTTGCTCAGGCTGGTCTTGAACCTGTGAGCTCCGGCAATCCACCGGCCTCGACCTCCCAGAGTACTAGGATTACAGGCATGAGCCACCGTGCCCAGCCTAGTTTTTCTACTTTTAGTAGAGATAGGTCTTGCCCTACCAGAGTAGGGCTGGTCTAGAACTCCTGAGCTCAAGCAATTCACCTATCTTGGCCTCTGAGAGTGCTAGGATTATAAGTGTGAGCCACTGCACCTGGCCCCTTTTCTGTACTTCTACTGGTCCCTCTGACCAGACCCATCACACTGTGTCACCTGGTAAGTGCCTGTCTCTCTCCTGGGCTATGTGTTTTGTTGTTCTGTATTACCAGCACTCGGCATAGAGAAATCTTAAAAAGTGGGATGAGGCTCGGCACCTGTATGGCTAAGGCTCCAGCCCATACACCAGAGCTGGTGGGTTCGAATCCAGCCCGGGCCTGCCAAACAACAATGACAACTACAACCAAAAAATAGCCAGGTGTTGTGGTGGGTGCCTACAGTCCCAGCCACTTGGGAGGCTGAGGCAAGAGAATCGCTTAAGCCCAGGAGTTAGAGGTTGCTGTGAGCTGTGATGACACGGCACTCTACCCAGGGTGAGAGCTTGAGGTTCTGTCTCAAAAAAAAAAAAAAAAAAAAACCACAAAAACATGGGATGAATGAATGAAGGGTGTCAGACCCTTGTTAGGTTCCTGGACTAGAGATGAAAAAGAGATGTTGTCCCTGTCCAAGCAAGGAGAAAGGGGAAATCAGGAAACTGTCAAATAATGACAAAAAGTGGTGCAGGGAAAAAGGGTAAGAGGTTTTCCATGGCGATCAGTGAGTACAATGGGGTTTCTAGAGTCAGAAAGTCCTAGATTCAAATCCTACTTGTTAACTTTCTTTTTCTTTCTTCCTTTTTGAGACAGTGTCTTACTTTGTCACCCTTGGTAGAGTGCAGTGGCATCACAGCTCACAGCAACCTCAAAGTCTTGGGCTCCAGCGATCTTCCTGCCTCAGCCTCCCAAGTAGCTGGGACTAGAGGCACCCACCACAACATGCGCCTATCTTTAGAGACGAAGTCTCACTCAGGCTCAGGCTAGTCTCAAACTCATGAGCTCAGGCGATCCACTCACCTCAGCCTCCCAGAGTGTAGGATTACAGGTGTGACATGCCTCTCACGGCCTCAGTCCTGCTTTCTTAACCTTCCTCTCCTAGAGACAGAATGCAGCACAGTGTTCGGCTCACAGAAAACACTAGAGAAACCATTTTGATTTGCTAACCTAGAGGGTGGATAGCGAAGGCTGTGGGAGCAGACACTCAACCTGTCACCTGTTCTTACTTCCAACCCTGCCATCCTTGGGATCAAATGAACATGCACTAGCCAGAAGTCAGGTTTCACTCCGTGATTATACCAGAGTGCAAATTACTGGAGGGCAAGAACCTTTGTCCACTGTACTTGCCGCTAAATTCCTGGCACCTAGGATAGTACCTGGTACATTGTAGGTCCTGAACAAAGAATGAATAAATGACTGAATTCTGATTTGACTCACTTAGAGCATATGGGTAGCCCCCTTTTCTTTTCTTTTTTTTTTTGTAGAGACAGAGTCTCACTTGATCGCCCTGGGTAGAGTGCCGTGGCGTCACACTGCTCACAGCAACCTCCAGCTCTTGGGCTTAAGCGATTCTCTTGCCTCAGCCTCCCGAGTAGCTGGGACTACAGGCGCCCGCCACAGAACCCGGCTATTTTTTTGTTTTGCAGTTCGGCCGAGGACGGGCTTGAACCCTCCACCTTCGGTATATGGGGCTGGCGCCCTACTCGTTGAGCCACAGGAGCCGCCCATTTTAAAGTTTTGTTAAAACTCATGCTTGAAACAGTCTGATATTTTTCAGATTTTGTCCATCTTCCAAATCTAAAATATAATTCTATAATAATATTTCTGGCCAAGTGTATTTCTATTTAAAAAATAGGAGAATAAGGAAGTTGTCTTTTAGAATTTCTTTTCTAATTTTGGCTGTATTCATTTCCTTTCAAAAAAAGTTCTCATCCATGATGAGATTAAAAATCTCACCTTGGCCCAAATTTCAATTCTTCTAATCTGCCTGGACTAGAATACCTAAAGCAATTTAAAAGATAAAAAGGTGGCAATAATATGTATTCTTTGTCTACATGGCAGCTTTGTTTTACAGATTCTAACTTTTAGACTATGGAGTGAGACCACAGCCTTCTAATATCTGTGGGCGGATCTAGCTTCCTTGGTTAAAAACATCTAATATGGTTGGAAATACTTGGCATAACTATCAAGGTTATAGTTTTCTAAGGGCTGCTTGTTATTTTCCTTTGTTACATAACTCTATCTCATTTCTGCCCCTCTCAACAGGCCTTCTAGACTAGTGAGTACCAGAGATTAGAAAGGGCCTCTCAACTGGACACATTGTTTTGAGCACTACAGATAGCTTTGAGCTTCTTAAGTCTCCAACTTGAACAGAGAGAAAGCAGCGCTTTTATTTCAGCAAAAGTTAGCTTAATAACATTCCTTTAATCCAGGAATATTGTTGGTAGAAACTGAGTTAGGAAACCCCAACTACACATATCCACACCTCACCAGCTCACAAAGATCATGAACAGAATTTTACTCACGTAGCATGCACTTCAGTCCTTTCACGTATATTTCTGTTTCATCAAAAACCAAAAAGCTTGTCTTTATCCACACAATTGATTTCAGCATCAGCAGTTTGAAAAACTCCTTTAGGGCTAGGCGCCTATGGCTCATTGAGTAGGGCGACAGCCACATACACCGAGGCTGGCAGTTTCGAGCCCGGCCTGGGCCTGCTAAACAACAATGACAAATGCAACCAAAAAATAGCCAGGTAATGTGGTGGGCACCTGTAGTCTCAGCTACTCGGGAGGCTGAGGCAAAAGAATCGCTTAAGCCCAAAAGTTGGAAGTTGCTGTGAGCTGTGATGCTATAGCACTCTACAGAGGGCAACATAGTGAAACTCTGTCTAAAAAAAAAAAAAAAGAAAAAGAAAAACTCATTTAGGAGGCATAGAAGCTAATAAGAGATTCTAAAGGATTATTCTATCTATAGTATAATCACGAGGTGACTTCAGGGAGAATATTCACAAACTATTATCCAAAAAGTGAAATTGGGAATATAATTTAACAAAAGCTAAATTTGACCAAATCCTCTGAATTTCCTAAGAATTCATTTATTCCTGAAAGCAAACACACCACACACACACATATACATATGTATATATTTACATAAATTTGCTGGCACATTAAGTTCAATCTTTAAATTTACAAAAATTGAGAAGGTCCTTGTCCTCCAAGAGCTCACAGTTTAATGCAGGATGCAGAAAAGGAACCCAGTTATAGCCCAATGTTTGAAGGGCTATGACTGAGATCTAGATGGGGTGCTGTGGAAGAGCGGAGGGGATCCCAAGTCCAGGAAAAAGTGGATGAGCTTTCTGGGGCTGGTGACTGCTGGAGGACACTGGAAAGAGGGTGACACCTTCTTTATAGACTAGTGTTTTTCAATAGTTAAACTTCTGTGGCACACTTAAATTATATTGATTTTAAAAAGTTAAAAAAAAGAATATGCTTATTGTGCTTTGAACTTCTTTGGGAAAATAATTTAAAGAATGACCTTTAAAAATGTTCACTGCACACCTACAATCATCTCACAGCACACACAGGTTGAAAATCACTGCTCTAGAAAAAGAAAGTCAGAAGTGTTTGCTGTTCAGAGAGCATGAAACCCCTTTGGACGTACAGAGCATCAGGCACAGGGTGCTCTGTGGCTGGAGTCAAGGCCACGGATAGGGTTGTAGCTGGAGATGAGTCAGGGAGCCTGCACAGCTTTCCTGGGGTGGCCAGGGCATCCACTGAGAGGTTTTAAGAAGAGCAGTAGGTCACCAGGTTTCTGCTTTGGAAAGATCGCTGAAGATGTGGTGTGGGGGACACTGGCTGAGATGCCAGGCTGCAGCAGGGGTGAGTTGGGAGCCAGACGCGAAACAGCACAAGGCCTGGCCTGTGGCAGCCATGGCGGGAGTGAGGAACAGCAAGGCGTCTGGGAGGTCTTGGGGTCACGCTAGCAGGTAGGTTGAAGTTGCTGACAGAAGAGCAAGACAGAGGGGCACATCTCTGCTGGTGCCCAGGTGTCCAGAGTGGCATTTGTGCCATCTACTCGAGGAGTGCAGGGAAAGACAAAATCAGGAGATGCGTTCAATTACAGACCCACGAATTGAGTTCAAGGCGCCTGGGGGGATCCAATAGCTGCTTGCATCTGGAGCTCTGGGAGAGGTCTGGTGTGGTGTCAGAAGAAGTCAAGGGCTGGGTGATGCTACAAGGAAAGCTACCCAGTAGGATCAGCAGAGCTCGGGGGAGGAGGGTGAGACCCCGGGAAGGCTGGACGTTAAAGAAGATGACTGATTTGCTGAAGAATCTTTCCGATTTCTCTGGCTAGTACTGAGTCAGCACAGCAGCCCTCACCCCGGCTTCCTCCCTGCCTACCCTGGCTGTAAAGGCCGTCAGCACTCCCTTCGCAGCTGGAGGATGAAGAGTCCTGGATGTATTGGACTGCGGACCGAGGGCATAGCTGCGCTGAGGACAGGGCCATGGTAAGGGCGGCCCTGGACTTAGTCACTAGCAAAGGGCTGGACGCCAGTGCTGAAATTCCCCATATTCTCCATATTCTTCCACACGTTGGCCTGCTGGCCGTGTGTCTTCCACGGAATGGCCAGAAACTCAATTTTCCAGAAACTCAAATTTCTGTTCTAGCGTCTTTGGACCAGAGAAGCTCACAGCTATGGGCTGAATGGTGTCCCCCTCCCCATTTATATGTTGAAGCCCTAAGTCCTCGTAACTCAGAAAGTGACTGTATTTGGAAACGGAGTCTTTAAAAAGATGTTTAAGTTAAAATGTGGTCATTGGGGTGGGCCCTAATCCAGGAGGCTTAGCGTGCTTAAAAGAAGAGACTTAGGACGCTGGCACACACAGAAGAAAGACCACGTGAAGACACAGAAAGGGAAAGGGAAAGGACAGCCATCTTCAAGCAAGGGCAAGGGGTCTCAAAAGAAGCCAGACCTTGATCTCCAGAAGAGAAGAACATACATTTCTGACAGCTTTAGCAAACAAATACACTCACTTTTCTTTCTTTCTCTCTTTACTTTTCCTTTCTTTTCCTTCCCTCCCTTCTTTTTTTTTTTTTTTTTCTTCTTTTCTGATGGGAACTGGTCTACATAAAGCTTGGTGCCTTTATGAAGGAAACGTAAAGCAGTCTGACACTCAGAGGACAAGAAGTTGGAGGGAAATTGAATGTGAACACTACCTACCGAAACAGACGAGTCACGTACTTCACAAGTCTGAATTTATCTCCTGCTCTGCCCTCTACCAAGTACTTTCACAATCCTTTATTCATTTCATCTTCGCCAAGGCCTCAGCATCACCTGCACATCGGTTAGAAAAACAGACTCCGGGGCCTCAAGGAAGACTTACAGAATCAGACACTGGTGGGAAAGGGGGCAATAATTGTGTTTCCCCAAATTTCGAGGGATTCTGATGTGCCTTTTTCACACTTGCTGGTCTCCTTGGCAACTGGCCCAGAGCGCTGCCGGCCACAGCGTTCGCACAGCTCGCCAGGTTTTATTCCTGGAACGGCTGGACAATCACAGCGGCCACTCAGGTGTTCGGAGGTAAACAGAGCCCTCCTGGCTTCGGGACAGCGGCGGGCGGTGGCGCAGCTGGAGCCGGGTGTCAGCCCCGGAGCCCCAGAGCCGCCCGGCGCGTGCGCGTGAGCGCGTCCCTGGGCCTGGCCTGGCCCGGCCGGGAGCGCGCAGAGGGGGTGGGTCGCGCTGGCCCCGCCGGCCTGGCGCGCCGTCCGAGCCACTCAGAGAGCCCGGCTGCCGACACCGGGGGCCCTACAATTAATACCCGGCTCCCGCCCGCAGCGCCTGGACTCGCGCACCGGCTCTCGGGGAAGGAGGCGCCCAGCTTCACGGACGAGCTCGCCTGCCAACTAGCTCTGCTCCGACAGCTGCGGCCACTGGACGCCGGGCTGACTGATCCCGAGTCCTCTTCGCCACCCCGAGAGAGCCAGCTTGAGCAGAGGACTGTGCCGCCCCGTCGAGATCCGGCGCAAGAGTGTCCTCCTGTTCCGCCAGGTGGGCTCTGCCGGAGCGCGCCGGGAAGGTGAGTGGGGCAGGGCAGTTGGGGCGCGCGTAGGAGCGCGCTCGGTCGCCCTAGCGCGGGGAAATCCTCTCCCCCTCCTCCTGGTCTCCCCCCAGAGTTTCCCTCCGGACTAGGGGAGGCTCTGAGGCTGACCTGCTGCAAGTGTGTTTACTCCTGTGACAGAGCGAGTCAGTCGGACAGCCACTCCCCCCGGCCGGGACCTCCAGCCCTAACTCCACAGCGCCGAGGCTGCGACCGCTCCAGAAGCTCTCCCCAAGCCTCTTCCTGGCCCTGGGACCGGGGAGTATAACGGGTCACCTCCCTCACTTCTGTCCCTTTAATTCGGGCGGAGAGCTACTGAGACACAGGACACATAGTTTGCAAGCACACCAAAACCTGACTTTCCAGTGTTTTAAAACAGTACGTGCTTATGCCACCTCATTGCGGTTTCCTCGGACACTCGGGGGACAGGGGTGGGCCAGCTGGCCCTCTAGGGGGGCGGATCCGGGGCGCGCGTTCGTGTCCTAGGGCGCGGGGACGGCTCCGGTCTTGTCCTCCCGGGAGTCTGTCCCAGGAAGGTCTCCGCGCGCTGGCTCCGGCTCGGGAAGGGTGACTCGCAGCGCGAGGCGCAGGGGTCCCCGCTGGGCTCCTCTCCACGTTCCCTGCTCTCTCTGCCCAGCTGCTCCTGCGGTCCCGAGTGCGCTCCCGCCTGGTGGCCCGGCAGAGGGCGCCAGCTCCCGGTCGCCGCGCGGGCCTTCGGAGGGGAGGGGACTTGTGCGAACCTCCAGGTGAGAAGCGAAGTGAATCACCCCGAGAGGGGGGACCCGATCCTCGCGCTGTGGGAAAGAGGCGGGGCGTGGCCGTGGCGCTGCCGAGAAGTCCGGGCTGCGGAGCTGCTGTTGGGCGGGAAGCCGCTGATTCTGCGCGCAGAGGTGTGGCGCAAGTCCGGGAAGGTGAGGAATGCCCCTGCGCGCGGTGGCCGAGGGTAGGGACCGGCCGCGTGGGGCTGAGGCCGGCGGGGGACACCAGGAGTCGCCGCCGCGCGCCCCTCTGCAGTGGCCGGAGGTGGCGGTAGCTTTACTCCGCTGCGGGCGGTCCTGTCGGGGGCGGAGGGGGAACCTAGGAGCGGCCTGCAGGGAGGAGGCGGCAGGTCCCCGCGGGGTCCCGGCGCAGTAACAAAGGCGCGGCGGCCGCCGCCTTCCACCCACTTCCGTCCCCGGCGCGCCCTGGCGCGCGCGGCCGGGAGGAGCCGGCCGGCTGAGGGATTCTGTCCGCGGAGTTTTCGGGAAGTTAACGACGCGGCCCGTTAAGCAGCAGGAGGGGCGGGGAGGCGGGCGGCCCGGGGAGGGGCGCGCGAGTATTCAGAACTGCGATATCGCCTGTTTCCTCTCCCGATCTTGGCTGCAAGTGGCCAGGGCTGCAGTGGCTTCCGCACCCCTCCTTCGGGACCCCGGCCCGCGCCCCCTCAGGGCCGGGTGGGTTTGAACCCCGCGCGTGGCGAGCCCAGCCAGCCGCGCCTGCCCACGCCCCTCCCTGGGTGTCTGCGCGTGCGGGCTCCGGGAGGGCGTGGCTTAGTCCCGGGTGACAGCCCGCAGCCCCGGCACCTTGAGCCGAGCTCCAGGAGGCGGTAATTGCATTACTGGGAGTGAGCGGCGGGGAGGCTCCGGTCCAGGCCGCAATCTGGGTCAGGTGCGGGGTTAAGCGCTCCAGGCAGAGGCACTACCAATCCTACAAAGTCTAACAGTTTATTGCAATTGGAAGTTCCGCAGCAGGGTAGAGGCCCTCTGGGGAAATTAAAGGAGTTAAAGTCCCTACCGCGATCCCCGAGGCTGTGGTAACTTACTGCAAACCTTCACGTCAGGGGCAGCATCTGTACTGCGCTCCAGACGTTTCCCAGGGTCTGGACCGGAGAGGAGGATGTGCTGCTGCTGAAGAGACCCCTGGGGTATTCTGTGGGCCCCTGGGCACCCAGTAATCAATGCAGTCCACACTTTCCTATCTTGTCCTGTCTGACTCCACCTTTTCTTTTTTAAGCAAACGTGGGAACTGGGTTTTTGAATTGCTAATGATGAGAGTCTTTCTTTCTTTCTTTCTTTTTTTGAAAGAGTCGCCTTCCGCAGAGCACTGTGGAGTCACAGCTCACAGCAACCTCCAACTCTGGAGCTTAAGCGATTCTCTTGCCTCAGCCTCCCAAGTAGCTGGGACTATAGGAGCCTGGCACACGCTCGGCTACATTTGTTGTTGTTGTTGTCGTTGCGAACCCACCAGCCTTGGTGCATGTGGCTGGAGTCCTAACCACCGAGCTAGGGCGCCAAGCCGAGAGACTCTTTCTTGACATACCATGGAGGGACCTTCACGTTTCTCTTTTAAACCTTAGAGCCTCCTCCCAGGGGTTTGTGTCTATTTTATAGATGAGGAAACTGAAGCTTGAAATTAACAGGTCAAATGAGGGCTGTTGATTCCTCCCAGTTTCTTTGGCAAAAGGCTGTTACTGAAGCATTGTTTATGGACTGAGGGGCCTACGCTGCTGTAACCCCTAGCTCAAGTTCGATTATGTTAGGCATTTGGGTTTGATTGACTTGTCACATGTTGCTGGCTTCCGGTTGGTGTTAGCACCTCCTCTAAGTTAATTCTTATCTAAAGCTTAAGGTACTAGATATATAAAGAGAACTAAGGCTTCTTCTGAAAGCCTTTAGAAGTATTTGACAATTGGAAAGAGTCAGAAATAGCTGTTTTTTGCTTTGTGTGGTGTTTTGTTAGGCAGGTGGGCCTGGAATCAGAAACTCTGCTACACAGGATTGGGGGTGCTGGCCTTCCTTGTTGCAAGGAGCTCAAGTTCTCAGTCTATTTAAGCTGTGTTTGACTTCGCCACTGGACTTAACGTGTGTTTAAAATTAAGTGAAGTCTGCCTTGGAAATAAAGGCCAAACTTACTGACTGACAAGTTAAAACCCCCATATTTCTAAGAATATGGTTTTGTGCACATACTTTTATGCAACATGGACCTCAAGTTCACAGTATAGGACTTTGGTTTGGTATTGTCCTGAATGTACTTAAAATGTATTGCCTTAAAGGAGGATGCGTGAAACTCTGAAAGGACGGTCTAGGACTCAGAATATCCCAGGCAGAGACAGCCAGGCATAAGCGTTCAGGGCAAGCTTCTGAACTCAGAATGAATGGGTTGGGTTCAAATACTGCCCTCACTATTTGTTACCTTGAATAATTTGTTCAGCCTCTCTGAGCTTCACCTACATTTTTAAAAACAAGAACAGTAGCCAGGTACGGTGGCTCACGCCTGTAATCCTAGCACGCTGAGAGGCTGAGGCAGGTAGATTGTTTGAGTTCACAAGTTTGAGACCAGCCTGAGCAAGAGCGAGATCCTGTCTTTGAAAAAAACACTTCTGGGCTTTGTGGTGGGCGCCTGTAATTTGAGACTGAGGCGAGAAGATTGCTTGAGCCTGGGAGTTTGAGGTTGCTGTGAGCTATGATGCCACTGCACTCTACTGAGGGTGACAACGTGAGACTCTGTCTCAAAAAAAAAAAAAAAGAATAGTAATAGCGCCTTCTTGTTTCAAGCTATGAAGATTAGATAATCCATAGAAGATATTTAGCATCCTGCTTGGCCCTAGCACATAGCTGTTATTCAACAAATGTTAACTGATAATGCTGTTGTTTAGGAACAGACTCCTTATTTCTTTTCTTCCTCTCCTCATCCGCAGTGGTAAAGTACTTGATAATTTTCTTGAACTCACTGTTCTTCTTAATATTGCAGTGAGTGATTCCTCTTTCTTATCTGCAAGCTGGGGTAGGGGAAGGATGGTAGTGATGGAAAGCTTTGTCCAGTTGCCCAAGGAATTTACGAGGGGTTCCAGGACTGTACAGCTTTTCTCCTGATTTTATTGCTGTGTAATTTTGTGGCTTTCCCCCCAGTCATTTCCCTTTCCTTTAAAGACAGTAGTCTAATGGCCAAAATGATAGGACTTTTGTTGAGAAAACTGGAGAAAATACTTTCATTCAATAGCTATGTATAGCACTAAAGAAATACATCTGCTTCTGTGAAAATTGTCCTGGCCCGATCTTATAAAGACAGACCATTTCCTTGGAAAATATTTTCTGAGAGTCTTTTAAAGGTGAGGCACCAAGTCAATAGAAGAGGAAGAACGGTTTGAGACATAACATTGCAAAAATATTTGCTCGAATATGGTAAACCACACGTGATCAGAACACTGTTAACCTAGCTTTTAGAAAAGGTGTCAGGATAAAGTATAAATCAGTTCAGCCGAAGAATTCATGAGCAACCAGTATAACTATTTCATATGTTAAAAGAAAGCTTGAATGTTTCTCAACTAAGCAAACAGAAATAGAGAAATAGTTTTCTTATACCACATCAGGTTTTTTATTTTTTTTTTTTTGCTCTGTTCTCCTTCTTGATTCTGTTTTTGCTTTTATCTTTTTTTTTTTTTTTGCCCGGGGCTGGGTTTGAACCCGCCACCTTTGGCATATGGGGCCGGCACCCTACTCCTTTGAGCCACAGGCACCGCCCATTTATCTTTTAAACAATCCATTATGGAGTGAAGCTCTATCAAGAAACCTTATAATGTCACTGAACACCACTCGCTGGTGATGGTCTAGTGACCATGAACATTATCTCCAAGAAGCACGTGGACAGGGGGGACAGGGAGGGTGTGTCCTAGAGGTTTTGCCTTTGCATGCAAAATGTGGCTTTCTCCCTTACTGGAAAATGAGCTGTGCGTGTAACTGATGGACAGCATGTAAAGGGTCAGGAGAAAGCTCCCCGCTTTTGTGCATCTGGTTCCATGTGTAGCCACTTGTTGCGCTCCAGCTGGGAAGAAAGGGACGGTTGCAGGGCATGCGCCAGACCTGCGCTGGGCTGTCGCTCCCATTGTGCGGAAGATGAACAGGCGGCCTTATTTTGGATCACATAGCAGCTTGTTCAAAAGCATCGTGCATTCCCCAGCTGTTCCACAACTTCTTCGAATATGGGAGAGAACTTGCCAGCTGCTGGGGCAACTGTACTTACATTTGCTGCCTTTGTTCAATAAACAAGGAAGGTAAAACCAGGAGCCTTTGTTAAACGGTAGACATCGTAAATAGTCTGATGTGTTTCTCTTATATCAATGTTATTCCAGATCAAGTCTGTCAGGGGAGAAGGTTTAAAAGCAAATGTCAGAATTAACATTTTTTCCTAAGAAATGTGTTTTGTTTTTTTGTTTTTTAGGATTACCAACCTGTATAGTTTTTCCATTCTTAAAACCTCGATTGTTTGTATGTTTCATTGACTAACAAAGGAATGGATCTAATATTAAAAATAAGTGTTTTTTTAAATTACCGTATGAATTAAATTTAATTTTATGTAATTTTTGATTGCATGAAACACATAAAGGTTGCTGTGTCTCCCTGACAATGCTTTTGTGTTTTCAGAGCATTAAGTGGTTTTGCATTTGTTAGAGTTGGAAGATACTTTGTCCACCACGCCCTTTGTTTTATCAGTAAGAAAACTTGACAGTTTCAGAGAAGTTCTTACTTATCCAAGGGGATTTGGCTATTTAATTCCACAAAGCTTTTATTGACTGTTTGCAAAGTGACTAGACTAGGGAACCTATAAAGGTAAATAATGATATAAATAAATTTTTAAACTGATCTAAACAAATACTTAAAATATGAGGGCTATGGCAGAGGTAGCACCTTTTTATTTTGGGGACAGTGTCAGAATCATGTCAGCCCAAATAAAGCCAGAGTAACAAGTTGACATGCTAGTAAAATCCAAGGAGAGTCCTGAGCTCAGGAAGACAGAAGAGTCATTACAAGATTTATCCAATTTTGAGTACATGCTTTTGAAAGAGAAGGTTTTGTGTGCACGCAGAGATAAGTGTCTCTACTGAGGTTTTCCTATCTTCCCTCTCCTGTTCCTAAAACATTTGGCTTTGCTAATGACTGTGGATTGTAAATAAATGGCCCTCTGGTAGCTACAGAATAAATCACAATCCTTTATTGGGATTTAGTCAGTTTCAATCCCCTTTGTTCTGGAAGACGTAAAATAAACCACAACGACATGTATAAAAGTCTCTAACTCTGACTCCCATCTACCTCTTTGGGGATCTTGTACTGGAAACTGCTGTGGCTTCAGAAGCCCTGGTGACTCATGCTTGTTGAGTTGCACCCACAATTCTAAGCCCTTTAATCCCTTTCTGGGCTCTATTTACATTCACCTATCTTTTACTTCATTTCTTCTGCATAGTAGTAATGGATTGTTACAGCGTCTCAATTTTCACTTGAGACGCTCTAGACCACCATTTTTCAACCTCTTTTACCTCATGGCACACTTGAACCTATAGTTAAACTTCTAGGGCACACCTAAATGACATTGATCAAAAAGAGTAAAAATAAGAATATACTTATTGCGCTTTGAACTTCTTTAAAAAATAATTGAATTAATGATCTTTAAACATTTTTGCGGCACACCCAAGATCCTTTTGCCGCTTGCAAAAGAGTTGAAAATCACTGCTCTAGAACTTTATGAGGTTCTTAGGGTTGCTGATCCAGAGTTTTCATTTTGCAGAAGGGGAAGCTGAGGCTCCACAGTTGAGAACCTTGCTGGGCTAAGATCCAAGCTAAATTCTCTCTAGCTGGGAGGGTCATCTTATGCACAGATGGAGGTTGTGTCTGTCACCTTTCTCTGGAGGATTTGATTAGTTGTCTTCACCTGATCACAGTGGTCCTCACCAGATTTCCCATGGAGGGCTTCCCCTAGGATAAAGCTCGCTTCCTTAGCACATTTCTCTGCACATTACAATTGTTCTCTTATCATGTTATGTTTCTGAGCTTTGTCTCTCAAGTATAATTGCCAGCTTTCTGACACATGCATCCTCCTTCCTGTTACACACACACACAGAGGCCCAATGTGGCTAAGACCTATTATCCTTGTTCCCTGAGAGCAGCTTTTTTCAGAAGATAACTACTTTTGCGGCATCAAACTGTTTACTCCTGTTTAATACTTTGGGATGCTGCAGAATTCTTGATGGAGGTCAAATAGAGGTGGAATGTCAGAGTTAACCCATCTCGAATTTTCCGCAGGGGGACTGTTGGTAGTGGTGACCATGCCATTTCTCTATAGGAAGAAGAAGGTGATGAGTTTGGTAGTGCAGCCCCAGGGGCCCCCTCCTTTGCTCAGGACCTCTCCAGGGCAGCCACAGTCCAGTTCCCTGCATGTCCCCTAAGACCTCACCCGATCCCCAGACTTTGGTGGCTTTCTCCTCCTCCTAGGACCCTTTGTTTGCTCTTTGACATGCTGTACCTCCTGCTCTGGGTCTGTTGCCATCACCCAGCCACCTCCGGCAGTCCTGGGTTTCAAGTGTCTTAGGGACAGTTTGCCTTGAATGTCCTTATCTCCATCTGTCATAGGTGTTTGATTGCCTTCCCCCACCATCCCGCCTGCTCTGTGACTCGGGTAAGTTCGCTGCCCTTGCAGGCCTTCCTGGTTCCTTCCGTCAGCTTTCTGTCTGGCGGGTCCTGCTGGTGCCTTCAGCTCCTCCTCTGCGCTAGCTGCCCCTTTGTGTGTGCGCTTTTCAGGATTTCCAGCACAGGGCTTTGTTCCCATCCAAGGCTGCTCTCTACTCCTTTATTCTTCCTCCCTTTCCTTCCTCCCCCTTTTTTTTTGACAGTGCTTCCTGATGGGTACGTTCTTTTAACGATTTGCAAAGCTTTCTGCCTTTGTCCTGAGTCCATCCCATTGGCTTGTCACCTTCATTTACTGCAATAATTACATTAAGCACCCTGTCCCTGTCTCTATTTAGAAGAAAACTTTCGCTTTTAAAAAATACTTCTTTGGAATTGAAACTGGGAAATACCTGTGGTCAGGTAAAGGTGTTCAAAGAGGCCTGAACTTAGGGGGGAAACATTTGAAATTTATTTTGGTGTTCCTTTCACACAACAATACCTCGAAAGTAACTGAAGCATAAGCTTGTTTTGGATAAACTTTCCATTGCAATTGCAAATGGAAATTGTACATACACAGAGCAGAATTCATTTCTTTTTTTTTCAAATTATATTTCTGGAAAATCTTGGAAAGGAGTTTGTGCTTAAGTTATGAATGATCAATCATATTAAGATTGTACTTGGTCCTTTTGTTTAAAAGGTTTATTAGAAGTATTTCTTGCCTGTGAACCTCTATCACTAATAATATACTAGAGAGTGGGTTTTAGGAAACCTTTGACCAATTGACCTGATTAAGGCATCTTTAGGTGTTTTCCCAAAGCTGTGAACAAGGGGATATGAAAGCTGTGAACAGGGTCAGGGAAGGAGCAGGAGGGCTGTCTGATGTTCTCTCTGTGCCTGAAGGTAGAGCTGGAGGGTGACAGCAGTGGCCACAGCTGCTCCCACATGGCAGGGTGGCACAGCAGGATTCACCGTGCCTGCTACCTGATCACTGCAAGAAAACGTCTCTTTTGGAAAAAAAAAAAATTGTTTGTCTATGTTCGTTACTTAATTTACATTTCTCTTTGCTCTAACTTTTTCGATTTCTGAAAAAAGTGAAAGGGGGCTGCCCTATGTCCAAATGGAGTTTGGTTCTTTAATTTCCCAATTAAATGGCTTCCTTGTGCTGGTAGACATGGGATTGTGTTTACGGCCTTGGGATGGAAGCTCATGTTGGTGTAGACAGGCACACACTTGGACCAAGGGATCTTCGTTTCAGCAACGTCCTTTAAATTGGTGTTGCTAGATGTAGGATATTGATGTGGTCATCAGCTTCAATTAACCTAGTCAAGTGACCCACCTATCGCAACATCTGCAAAAAAGGTCTCAAAATTGGGATTGTAGACAAACAAGAAATGGAGGCAATCAAGGAGACTGGTCACTCTGTCATGCGTTGGTTCAGCAAACATTTGTTACTCACATGGGGTGTGCTTGTGTGTATGTGTGCATGTGTGTGTGTGTGCCGGCATGCATACTTAGTGTTGAGAATGAAAAGTGATGCCCGCCCTCATAGAGCTTATAATTGGGGGATACGTTTTTAAATAAATAAGCATAAGTGTTATATGGAAGTGTCTTCCAGATGTAACAGGGACCCAAGAGGATGCCATGGTGGGGTGCTAAGGATGGTGCCATCATCTGTTGACCGTGCAGTATTTGCCAGGCCCTGTGCTGAGGTTTTGAGGGCATGACATTTTTTTTTTTTTGGAGACAGTCTCACTCTCTATCTGGGTTAGAGTGTTGTGGCCTCAGCCTAGCTCACAGCAACCTCAAACTCCTGGGTGCAAGCAATATTCCTGCCTCAGCCTCCCAAGTAGCTGGGACTACTGATGCCCACCACCACACCTGCCTGATTTTTCCATTTTTAGTAGAGACAGGGGTCTTGGTTTACTCAGATTGGTCTTGAACTCTTGACCTCAAGTGATCCTCCCAGAGTGTGCTTGCTAGGATTATAGCCCTAAGTCCACCCTGCTGGAGGACTTGACACTATTGCTGTATCTCTTTTAGTTAGCACAGTCTTCTAAGTGGAAACCTTAACTAGCTAACTGGAGGTAAGACAATAAGTGGAAGAGTATGGACTTGAACTCCACGATCCAAGGTCATAAACCCTTTGCAGTAAACAAGAGGACGTATCAGTATCTTCCCGGCTTCTCTTCTTCTCTAATCATCCTTGTCACTGTATATGCCTGGAGTTCCCTTTTGCATAAAGGATGTGCAGTGAGGTGTCAGCCTAGCCCTGCTTTCATTTTAGAGAAAGAATATACCATGGGAACTGAGTCTAGACCGTAACTTGGAGTCTGTACTCATGCATTTTCTTTTTCTGAGTATCCTTTATATTCAGCATTTGCCAGCTCGGTTTGTAAAGTGAGTCTCTGTTCTCTCTGCTGACCAGAAGCTGGCCGTCGGCCTTGGTGAGGCCACAGCTGTCTGCCTCTTTGCTCAGTGAGTTGCAACCAACAGCCTCTGGTTTCTGCCTTGATGTTCCCAACTGCTCACGGATGAGGACAGTGGTTCTATTTGAGGCCTGTTGAAGCCGAGAGTAACTCCCTCCTTTGGGTCTGTTCTTCTAATGCCCCTTCACTGAGCAGAAACCCACTAGGACATGTCTGTGCGCGCTAGTACATACCGTCAGAAGTCTTGTCAAATCCAGCACAGTGTAAGTGACAGTACTCTTCTCTCCCCTTTTCTGCCTTTTAAGAATGGCAAGGCTCTGTATTTCTAGAAAATACTGTTGCGATTGTTAGGAACACCGGCTGAGTAGGTCGGAGGAAACCGATCGTTCTTGAAGGAAAGGTGAGGCTTAAAGGGGAAGTGAGATTCTGGTTTCTTCCAAAAGCAGAAGCTGTGCCCTCTGCAGGTTGAATCGCTTTGTAGCCCAAGACAAAACAGTGACAGGTGCATTCTGCCTTAGAGCTGTGTCTGCCCCGTTTCAGATATGGCTCTTGGTGGCGTGTAAGTAGAAAGACAGACAGATCTCTGACCCTGAACTGTGTGCCTTAATCAGGCAATTCCACCTGCAACATTTGGAGATGAACATGCTTTCTTTTACCTTTTTTAAAAGGGACCTCATTTTTTTTTAGTCCATCAGTTTTTAAGCTCTAAGAATAAGGTTAAAGCCAGGCGCAGTGGCTCACACCTGTAATCCTAGCACTCTGGGAGGCCAAGGCTCATGAATTACCTGAGCTCAGGAGTTCAAGACCAGCCTGAGCAAGAGCAAGACCCTGTCTCTAAAAAATAGCTGGGTGTTGTAGCAGGCACCTAGTAGTCCCAGTGAGGGGCAAGAGAATCCCTTTGAACCCAAGTTTGAGCTATGACATCATGGCACTCTACTGAGGGTGACGAAGTGAGACTATCTCAAAAAAAAAGAATAAGGTTAAGAATTTAGGTTCCTAGAAAAATTGATGGACTATGAGCTCAAGTTTAGAAAGAACTAACTTTTAAGCACTATTAAACTATTTCCACTCATTTCCTAAAAATGAATTTGATATAAGACTTTTAAATTAGATTTATATATATATTTTTGGACCCCAGAATTATCCAGTTAGCTTTTGAAAAACAGTCACCATTGTATGCTTCGGACATTGAGTTTCCAGGAAAAAGAACCATGTTATATGCTTGACAAGGAAATTATATGGTTAGAAAATGTTTTTGGTTGATTATGTAAACCCAACATCTATGTGTTTAAAAAAATAACTTCATCATTAAAAAAATAGAAAATCTTTCATCACATGGCATTTTTTTCTATATCCTTGATTCTCAAAGTATTGGGGGAAAACACAAATTTCTTGCAGCAAGCAGTGAAAGCACTTTATTTTTTTTCCATGAATAAATTGGTTCCATTTCTTTTATCTAGGCTTCTTGTAAAAATAAAAATGTAATAGAAAAACCCTTAGAGGAAGCTGTAAACTTATTGTGGAAAACTCACTTTGAGTACAGATCCTGGTTCTAAGTTCAATAGTAGTAGCATCTTTTATCTGATTGTAGAACTACCTACATTTACAAACCCACTCATATTTCGCTTGCCCCATACTCAAGTCTCTAAAAATATATTTTCTTTCCCATGATTTCCTGTTTCAGCTAAAAATTGGCTTTGAGAAGTTTCAAGTGCTATGTTCACATAATCTTTACCTAAACCTTTTCTCCTCCAAGCTTTTTAGAAACCTCTTTGGTTGCCAAATTCACATAAATTGCTTATGTTGACCCAACAATGGCTTTTCTGTTTCCCCCTTTCCTATTTTCCAACTGGTGTTGCCTTTGTTTTTAATTCTAGGGACAACTGGGGAGAGTTAATGAGCTGTGGAAATGGGCAAAGTTGCCTCAACTGTATTTAGGCTTACTGAATTAGGTACCATTGCCAAGTATAGGCAAATATGAGCATGCCTATAGATTGAATATTTTCTAATTTCAGTATAGCTAGGAGAATGGAGACAGTTTAAACTGTGAAAATAATAGATTTTGTAGGATGAGAGAGTTTTTCTCAAGTTGTTCTCCCCTCCTTCTGCCCCTCCCCTTCTTCTCTCTCCTCCTCTTCCTCTTCCTCCACCCTCCCCCTCCCCTTCTTTCTTCTTCCTTATTTATTCTTTATTCTCATTCTCTCTCATTCTCATTCTTATTCTCCAAAGCATTATTTGTAGTCTGTGGGATAAATAGGTCTTGCTAAGATTAATCCCTTCCTAACAGTGAATACTGAAAGTTTCAGTTAAAAGTGCTGTGAAAATGACTTATCATGAATTATCACAGTTTAAACTTCAGAGACGCTTATTCAAGTGTATAAATATTTATGGAGCACTCTTATGTGCAGAGCACTCTATTAGGCATTTTCACATATCTAATATCATTGAATCTTAAGCATCACACGAAGTAGGCCATATTATTCCCATTTCACTGATGAGAAACATCAAGGCCAAGGAGGCGTTAATAAAACAACTGGCTGAAATAGCATATCTGGTGGGTGACAGGATTGAGTTTTAAATCTAGATCTTCCAACTCTTGGGTCACATTCACATTCCAGTGCATGGAGCCAATTGATAAATTGATAACACAGTGGAGGTCACAGGTGAAATCGGGGGCTCCAGAATCTCAGGCTGATGCTAAGGCAATAAAATTTTACAAACAAAACTGTTAAATTTGAGTTGCAGTTTTTATTGCCTTGAGTTGAGTTTGAAGGTTAGGATTCAAGGATCTGCCTGCTTTGTGCTAAGGATATTTATGATATTAGATCTGTGTTTGACTCATAGTGAAAATATTAGGATTTTGGTTTGGTTTGGTCTCCCCCGTATGCTTCTTCCCAGGGCAAGTTTGGGGCTCATGCGGAAAGAATGCTAGCTTATAAAACCTGGAAAATGATCATTACCCCTGTTTTCTTTTTTTATTTAAACAGTTTTATTGATATATAACGTTGCCACTGTTTTCTTCATTTTCTGGCTAAGGTTTTTGGGAGAAAGTTTGGGTCAGCGTTAGGCCAAAATTTCTTAACTTCTAGGGTTTTATGATCTGGTTTTGCACAAGGTACTGAAACTATTTCTTGTTGCTATGCTTCTTTATTACTGCCAGAGAAACTTTTTCAGAAGGAATTTAAGAAATGTTTGCCTTTTAAAAACTCATGCTTGCTGATGCATTAATGATTACATAAATCTTGAAAGTAAAAAATAGCTTGATGATTTAACAATATTTTCCCCTCCAATTATCTCTTTGTTTTTTATATTAACAGGAAGGATCAAAGCCCATAGTCATTCAAAATAATACTATCTTGCACTTAAGTATGCTTTCTGGTTTCATATATGTCTCATTTTAATTCTTCTTGTAACCTATAAGATGAATAGGGCTAATCTTCTTATCCTGTTTTTATAAAGGTGAGAATTAAGGCTCACAAAGGGAAGTGTTCCATTCAAGACCAAGATCCAGCCTAGAATTTAAGTCTTCTGACACCTCCTTCACTTTTTTTCATTTTTGATTGGGCCAATAACAAATGATAGACATTTTCCAATTGGCTTAAAAAAATTAAAAAAAAAATTGTGGCTTTTTCTTCTATTATATTTACCACATTTAAAACTTTATTGCAAAGCCATCCAACTTCTTCTTTTCTTAGTTAAGAGAGTATCAATTTCTTGATTTAAATGATAAGGGGAAAATCATCTTATATATTTGCTCAGGATTTGCCATTTTCATTCTTCTTTATTCCTTTGTGTTTATCCATATTTCTACCTGATATCAATTTCTTTTTACTTGAATGGACTCCTTTTAACATTTCTTCTTATGAGCTAGGAAGCAACAGCTCTTAGATGAGGCCAAGTTATCCTTAAAACTAAAGCTCTTCATTAAGAGTTGAAAGGGAAAGTATTGGCTTAGTTGAATCTCAGTTGAATGATGTCTCATGATTTTCACTGATCAAAGTGGAGATACTGGCATGCTTTGCTGTTAAAGATAGTGACTAACCTCATCTCTACTGGAATTACAATACAGATGTGCTGGAGAGTTAATCTCCACATCAAGGGTGTTCACACTGACTAGTCAGTGCGTGTAAGAAAGGAACCAGTGTTTATTTAGCATGTGTTATGCTGTGCCCTAGGCACTCTCTACGCCTTACTTCGTGTCCCATAGATAAGTGGATTAAGCCTCGAGGAGCTTAAATCTGAAGGGTGGCAGTGTCAATTTCCAGGTCTGTAAAATGAATAAATCCAGTGTCTTTCAGTTCTACCATCTCCAGATTCTATGATTTATATATTTTAAATTCACTTTCCTAAAAATACTTTCTCCTCTAACTTCTGGTTAGCCTGAAAGCCAGACAAAAGATTACTAGTTACGATGATACTAGTAAGAACCCCAAAGGAACATTTGTCAGAAGTCAACCTGAGTACATGCTATCTACTCACTACTGAACAGCGTAGAGCACTGCTTCTCCAAGTTTAATGTGCATCCAAACAACCTGTGGCTCTTGTCCAAATGTGTTCTGTATTTACTGATTGCCTGTCTACTGGCTCTGTTAAATATTGAGAGAGCTATATTCAAATATGTGACTATGATTGTGAACTTGTCTATTTCTTTTTGCAGTTCTATTCAGTTTTTGCTTCATGTATTTCAAAACATAGCTATTTTGGTGAATGAATGTTTAGGACTGTTACATTCTTTCATCAAACTGGCCTGTTTATCATTATGAAATGCCCTTCTTTATACCAGACAGTATTTTTTACTTTAAATTCGACTTTGTCTGAAATTAATAAAGCCACTTTAGCTTCCTTGGGATTAGAATTAGCATGGTATATCTTCTTTCACACTTTTACTTTTAAACTGTTTGTGTCTTTACATTGCAGTGCATTTCTTAGGTGAGGCTTATGCCTGTAATCATAGCATTTTGGGAGGCTGAAGTGGGAGGATTTCTCGAGGCCAGGAGTTCAAGACCAATCTGGGCAACATAGTGAGACTCCACCTGTAACAAAAAATAAGAAGGATTAGCGGAGCATGGTGGCAAATGCCTTTAGTCCCCAGGACTCTCAGTAGGCTGAGGTGGGAGGATTGCTTGAGTCCAAGGGTCCAAGGCTGCCATGAGATCTGATTGCACCATTGCCCTCCAGCCTGGGCAACAGAGTGAGACCCTGTCTTGAAAGAAGAAAAAAGAAGGAAGGGAGGGAGGAAAGAGGGGGGAAAAAGGAAGAGAGAAAGCAAGAAAGGAAACAAGGGAGGGAGGGAGGGAGGAAGGAAGGAAGGAAGGAAGGAAGGAAGGAAGGAAGGAAGGAAGGAAGGAAGGAAGGATTTTTTTTGTAGGCCTTACAGAATTGGCTCTTTGTTCCTCAATATGAAAATCAGTCTTTTAAAGCACTTAGATTTCAAGTAACTATTGGTTTAGTTAATTCTAAATCTGTTGTCTTGCTATTTTCTATTTATCCTGTTCTTTATTCTCTTTTCCTGTTGTTTTCTGCCTTTTGGATTATTTGAGTGATTTTTATGACTCTATTTCTCTTATTTATTTATTTATTTATTTAGTTAGTTAGTTAGAAATTTGAGACAGTCTTACTTTGTCGCCCTGGGTAGAGTGCCTTGGCGTCATAGCACTCAGCAACCGCAAACTCTTGGGCTTAAGTGATTCTCTTGCCTTAGCCTCCGGAGTAGCTGGGACTACAGTTACCCGCCACAGCACTCGGCTTTTTTTTTTTTTTTTCTTATTTACTATTATAATTTAAAATCAAAATATTTATTTATTCATTATTTATTTTTTAATTTTTATTAAATCATAATTGTGTACATTAGTGCAATCATGGGGCACAATGTGCTGACTTCATATACAATCTGAAATATTTTCATCAAACTGTTTAACATAGCCTTCATGGCATTTTCATAATCATTATATGTAGACATTGGTATTCTACATTTAATAAGTTTCACC
>CAUYON010001356.1:0-10589 GCA_963573935.1 Arctocebus calabarensis
TGGCATGTAGCAAATTAACTTTATTTCTGACCACCTTATATACATTGGCAGTCACGTACATACTTAATCTATGATTTACAACATTCACCATTATCTAACTTCCTCTATCTAACTCTAAACCTAAGTGGCAGACATCAAGTCTGCAAACCAGCACAGTGCTCTTTTACCTTAACTCCTTGTAAATGAGCCTCAGCTTTTGTGTAAGAAATCTACATACAAATGAGAGATACAGGCTCGGCGCCTGTGGCTCAGCGGGCTAAGGCGCCATCCATGTAAACCTGAGCTGACAGATTAGAATCCAGCCTGGGCCCGCCAACTAACAATGACGACTGCAACCCAAACAAAAATAGCCGGGCGTTGTGGTGGGCACCTGTAGTCCAGCTACTTGGGAGGCAGAGGCAGGAGACTCGCTTGAGCCCAGAATTGGAGGTTGCTGTGAGCTGTAATGCCACGACACTCTACCCAGGGTGACAGCTTGAGGCTCTGTCTCAAAAAAAAAAAAAAAAAAAGAGAGAGAGACAGAACTACAGGGGAACTGCTTTCTGAAACTCCTCATGCGTTCACCAAGTTAAACTTAAATAGGTTTATGACTTTGTTTCTCCACAGTGCTGAGATCTTTAGGCTTTTGACAAATACATTTTGTCAACCTCTGGACTGTGTCTCCAGGCAAGAAGCTTTTCAGCTTCTAACTCCTTAGAACCAATGGCTGCAAAAACTTCAAAGTATCTGTTTCCAGATGACCAGAAAACAGCCTTTGTGTTTGCCTCAGGGTAGCCAAAACCTCTTTGCTTTTTCTGTGAAGGCAAAAGCCATTTTAACCCATTAGTGGCTCACTCGAATGAGACTATATGAGACACATGTGGGGGTTTCTAACCCCATAGGAGACAGAAGAAAAAAAGGGGGGGAGCAGAGGTAGTGGTGCTGAGAAGTCTGAGCTGCAGAAGTTAGTCTGCACTTCCCCAATTTGCCCTCTGTGACCCCCACCATACTGAGAGGCCCAACCGGACATGGTGACTAGAAAGATATTGTTAGAAGGAATGACTAAAACCAATGTGACTGGCTTGGCACCTGTGGCTCCACGGGCTAAGGCGCCAGCCACGTACACCTGAGCTGGCAGGTTCGAATCCAACCCGGGCCTGCCAAACCACAATGACGGCTGAAACCAAAAAATGGCCGGGTGTTGTGGCAGGCGCCTGTAGTCCCAGCTACTTGGGAGGCAGAGGCAAGAGACTTGTTTGAGCCCAGGAATTGGAGGTTGCTGTGATGCCACAGCACTCTACCCAGGGCGACAGCTTGAGGCTCTGTCTCAAAAAAAAAAAAAATGTGACTGGATGTTTGTGATTATTTTTATTGTATACCCTGTAAGCATTTAAACCAGTGGTCCTCAAGCTATGGCCCAAGGGCCACATGCGGTCTTCAGAGGACATTTATCCAGCCTGCCAGGTGTTTTTGCTGCAGGTGCCTGTCCTGCTTAGCAGCCATCTCCTCCTGGCTCACAGTGCGCATATGTGGAATGTGCGCCACACTCTCTGACTCCCCTCCTTCTCTCTGTCTCCTCCCACCCCTCCTTCTCTCTGTCTTTCCCTGCTGGGTGTTTTTGCCACCCTGTTTAGCAGCCGACTGGTCCAGGGCCACAGTGGACATGTGTGCCGCACTCTTGGACTCCCCTCCTTCTCTCTGTCTCTCCCTGTTGGGAGTTTTTGCCTGTCCTGCTTAGCAGTCGACTCATCTGGGGCTGCCATGCTCATGTGTGGAATGTGCACCACAGTCTCCAACTCCCCTCCTTCTCTCTGTCTCTCGACTTCTCCTCTCAGTCTTGGGTGAGACTGAGACTTGTGATTGGAGGAGTCACAAGTTTACCTGTGCAGAGCCTGCTGCTGCCTGAGGACTGAGGTAAGAACAAGTTAGGATTTATTTTTTTTCAAAGTTAGAAGGTCTATTTTTTTTTTTATTTTGCAGTTAGTAGGGCCTTGTTTTGCAGTTAAGGGGGGGCCTTGTTTTCTGAAGTTAGAAGGTCTTTTTTTTGCAGATGAGGGTGTCTTTTTTTCATTTTAAATATTGTTATTTGTATGTGTTCCCATTTTTTTGTTTGTTTGTTTGCATTTTTTGGCTGGGGCTGGGTTTGAACCCACCACCTCTGGCATATGGGGCCGGAGCCCTACTCCTTTGAGCCACAGGTGCTGCCCCCATTTTGTTTTTTTACTTCAAAATAAGATATGTGCAGTGTGCATAGGAATTTGTTCATAGCTTTTTTTTAAACTATAGTCTGGCCCTCAAACGGTCTGAGGGACAGTGAACTGGGCCCCTGTTTAAGAAGTATGAGGACCCCTAATTTAAACAATACCTACCTCTGCAATTTTCTAATCATGCAAACTCACCCAAGATTGCATCAGCCCACATTATATAAGCTGAACTCTACCAGTGGTCTGGGCTGCTCTCCATATTGGGGGAACAGCCGACTGTTCGGTCTTTTCTTTAATGAAGACTTCATAATTATTACTATATTAATTGACTTTGGATCTTGATATCTCACGTCCATCCTATAACAACCCCCCCACTTGGCAACTTCTTGGCATCATTAGCATTGTGACCACAGCCTCTCTTATCCTGCCTTCTTTTAATTCCCTCTCCTGGTTTTCCTCCTTCCACTCTAGCCACCCCTCTGGGGACTTGTCCCTTAAATGCTTACAGATCTATCACCCACCCATGTTCATTCTATGCACTTTGTCTGCATGTGGACAGATACTCTTATTCTTCATTCCCCTCCTGTAGCTCAGGTTCATGGTCCAGTCCCATATATGCAAATGATTACTAGACAGAGCCACTCTTCTATCTCACAGGCACATCAAGCTTCACCTGTCTACAATGATCTCCCTCTCCCAACCCAGCTGTCCCTCCTGCACCACTTACCTCTCTGCATATGGAAGCACCATTCTTCCTTCCCTCCAGCGGGTGCTAAATGCTCCTAATGCCTTTCGGCTCCATAAAAAGACCTGAGTCTGATCCAGTGCCCACTGGATGGAATCCTATTCAAGCGCACAGCAGAAGCCTCTCTTAACCCCTAGCTCAGTGTTTCTCAACCTTCCTAATGCCTCAACCCTTTAATACAGTTCCTCATGCCTAGCTGGATGCTAAAGAAGTAGGCACTGACCTAAATATTCTGTGTCTCTAGGACATGCAGTTGGCTTTTCTCTATAGGTCTTCTGTGGGGAGGAGTAAAACAATCCCAACCACCTGAATATGATTTATTATTCAACATGATGAAGTCTTACCACAGTAATTCTTTATAAATTATTTTTTTGTATAAATTCTTTATAAATGATGCAGAGGTCAGGACATAGTTAGCAGGCTAACTAAGAAAGCCTGTGTCGGGCAGTGCCTGTGGCTCAGTGAGTGGGGCACTGGCCCCATATACCGAGGGTGGCGAGTTCAAGTCTGGCCCTGGCCAAACTGCAACAAAGAATGGCTAGGCGTTGTGGTGGGCCCACCTGTAGTCCCAGCTACTTGGGAGACTGAGGCAAGAGAATCTCCTAAGCCCAAGAGCTGGAGGTTGCTGTGAGCTGTGATGCAGAGGGTGACAAAGTAAGACCCTGTCTTTAAAAATAAATAAATAAATAAATAAAAATAAAAATAAAAGAAAGCCTGTGCCCAAGTCTTGTGGGCAGCGTATTCCTGGGCAACTTGCTGAGCAGGCACCAGAAGTCATCAGGGAAGGCTTAACACCCACCATGCAAGGAACAAGCCATTAAGGAAATAGTTCTTCAGTCACACACAGCACACAACAGAACAGTCTACAGAATACAGCTGGAACTCAGCTTAGACCTTCACTGCACTCAGTCACTGCCTGTGACCAGATAGTATTGTTACTGCTCCCAATCCTCTCAGCAAGCCTTGCGTATGCATGTGTGTGCGTGCGCACAAGCACGAGTGTGTGTGGGCAATGAAGTGGAGTGGAGAGACTCCAGATATTTCTCCTGCAGCCTTCAATAGCAATTGTTTTGTAATAACAAAAGCAATGGAAACTTTTTGTTTTGTTCTGTTTTGAGACAGTCTCACTCTGTGGCCCAGGCTAGAGTACAATGCTGTCAGTCTCACAGCAGCCTCAAACTCCTGGGTTCAATTGATCATTCTGCCTTAGCCTCCCTAGTAACTGGGTCTACCTGTGCCTGCCACAATGCCCAGCTAATTTTTCTAATTTTTAGTGGAGATGGGATCTAACTCTCGCTTAAGCTGGTCTTGAACTCCTGAGCTGAAGGGAGCTCCTGCCTCAGCCTCTCAGAGTGCTAGGATTATAGGCATGTGTACCAGTCCCAGCCCAATGGCAACATTTTAAACCATAATGATTATTAAATTCAAATGTGTGTATTTTCATTTTATAGGCTCCCCTGAAATTATGATGCTAATTTCAGGAATCTACATTTATTTCTAAAAGTGGTTTATGTATTTTTTCTTTTCTTTTCTTTCTTTCTTTCTTTTTTTTTTTTTTTTTTTTTAGACAGAGTATCAAGCTGTCCCCCAGGGTAGAGTACTGTGTCATCATAGCTCACAGCAACCTAAAACTCAGGGGCTTAAGCGATTCTCTTGCCTCAGCCTCCCAAGTAGCTGGGACTACAGGCACCCACCACAACACTTGCCTATTTTTGGTTGCAGTTATCATTGTTGTTTGACAGGCCCAGGTTGAATTCAAACCCGCCAGCTCTGGTGTGTGTGGCTGGTGCTTTAGCTGCTTGAGCCACAGGCACTGAGCCTATGTATCTTTTCTTAACCTAAAGATGCTTCAAAAATAGAAAATAGGCTTGGTGCCTATGGCTCAAGTGGCTAAAGCACCAACCACATACACCTGAGCTAGTGGGTTCGAATCCATCCTGCGCCTGCCAAACAACAATGACAGCTCCAACCAAAAAATAGCCAGGCATTGTGGCAGGCGCCAGTAGTCCCAGCTACTTGGGAGGCAGAGGCAGGAGAGTCACTTGAGCCCAAGAGTTGGAGGTTGCTGTGAGCTGTGATGTCACATCACTCTACCCAGGGCGACAGCTTGAGGCTCTGTTTCAAAAAAAAAAAAAAAAGGCTCGGCGCCTGTGGCTCAACCGGCTAAGGTACCAGCCACATACACCTGAGCTGGTGGGTTTGAATCCAGCCCAGGCCGCCAGACAACAATGATGGCTGCAACCAAAAAATGGCCGAGCATTATGGCAGGTGCCTGTAAGTCCCAGCTACTTGGGAGGCAGAGGCAAGAAACTGGCTTAAGCCCAGGAATTGGAGGTTGCTGTGAGCTGTGATGCCACAGCATTCTATCCAGGGTGACAGCTTGAGGATCTGTCTCAAAAAAAAAAATATATATATATATATATATATAAAATATTTTACAAAAGCTATTTTTGTACCTTCAGCTATTAGCTATGTCACTGAAAAGAATAAGAATAAATATTCTTCAGGCTTCAGTGCCCGTAGCACAGTGGTTGTGGTGCCACCCACATACAGCAAGGGTAGCGTGTTCGAACACGGCCGGTGCCAACTAAAAACAACTACAACAAAAGAATAGCCAGGCATTGTGGCGGATGCCTATAGTCTCAGCTACTTGGGAAGCCAAGGCAAGAGAATTGCTTAAGCCCAAGAGTTTGAGGTTGCTGTGAGCTGTGATGCCACAGCACTCTACCAAGGGCAATATAGTGAGATTCTGTTCCTAAATAAATAAATAAATAAATAAATAAATAAATAAATAAAAATAAGTTTATGTTGAGGATCATGCTTAAAGTATTCCACTAGAACATTTTTTTTCTTTCTTTCTTTTTTTTTTTTAGAGACAGAGTCTTACTTTATTACCCTCAGTAGAGTGCTGTGGTGTCACAGCTCACAGAAACCTCCAACTCCTGAGCTTAGGTGATTATCTTGCCTCAGCCTCCCGAATAGCTGGGACGACAGGCACCTGCCATAACACCCAGCTATTTTTTGTTACAGTTTGGCCAGAGCCAGGTTTTAACCCACCACCCTCGCCCGGTATATGGGGCCAGTGCCCTACCCACTGAGCCACAGGCGCCACCCATAGAACATTTTCTTACAAAAAGAAAAGAAGATACAGTATCAAGTATTTATGAAAGAAAAAACAATTTTTTTGAGACAGAGTCTCACTCAGTTGCCTAATTAGAATGCTGTGGTGTCATTGCTCATAGCCAACTCAAACTCTTAGGCTAATCCTCTTGTCTCAGCCTCCTGAGTAGGTGGGACTACAGATGCCTGCCAGAATACTCAGCTAGTTTTTCTATTTTTTAGTAGGGACAGGGTCTCACTTTGCTCAGGCTGGTCTTAAACTCCTAAACTCAGGTAATCTGCCTACCTCAGATTCCCAGAGTGCTAGGATTATAGGCGTGAGCCACTGTGCCTACCAAAGAAAATGGTTTTTATTTTTTTATTTTTTTGAGACAGCCTCAAGCTGTCACCCCGGATAGAGTGCTGTTGCATCACAGCTCACAGCAACCTCCAATTCCTGGGCTCAAGCGAGTCTCCTGCCTCCACCTCCTAAGTAGCTGGGACTATAGGCACCTGCCACAATGCCCAGCCATTTCTTTTTTGGTTGCAGCCACCATTGTTGTTTGGCGGGTCCGGGCTGGATTCGAACCCGCCAGCTCAGGTGTACTTGGCTGGCGCCTTAGCCCGTTGAGCCACAGGCGCTGAGCCAAGAAAATGTTTTTAGAACTCTTAAGACATCAGTTTTCACATTTGTGCCTGTGTATCTCTGAAAATAATTTTGATTAGGTGATATGTCTTTTAATCTTTGAACACTGGGATCTTAAAGTACTATAATGATTTAATATTCACCACCTTTCATTGGAAATTGGCATTGAGTATGCTCTGAAAATTTTTATGTTCCTTTCTACTTTCTCTTGACAGAAGCTATGGAAATTTAAGCTATTTTTAGGCTCAAATATCTTAGTGATCGTAGGTCATGCTTCTCTACAATACATTTTGAAAAATATTTTTAAGTTTCCTATAACCAAAAGGCTTAGAGCCTTTTGTATTGCACTGTCCAGTACAATGGCCAATAGACACATGTGGCGACTGAGCACTTGAAAGTGTCTACTATGTGCCTAAGGAATTAATTTTCATACTTTTCCCAATTTAATTGATGAATTGTTTTGTTTTTTCATTCTCTTCTATAGAGATCATCCATATATTACAACTCTTGATAAGTATTTATATCATGTAATGCTATTAAAAATTACATTAAGGGGCGGTACCTGTGGCTCATCGAGTAGGGCGCCGGCCCCCGGTGGTGGGTTCAACCCGGTCTCGGCAGAAATGCAAAACAGAAAATTAGCCGGGCATTGTGGCGGGGGTCTCTAGTCCCAGCTACCTGGGAGGCTGAGGCAAGAGAATCGCCTAAGCCCAGGAGTTGGAGGTTGGTTGGAGTTGGTGGACTGTGAGCTATGATGAAACAGCACTCTACTGAGGGCAATAAAGTGAAGACTCTGTCTCAAAAAAAAAAGAATATCTATTTCTAGGCTGCAGTGGCTCATGCCTGTAATCCTAGCACTCTGGGAGGCTAAGGCAGGTAGACTGCCTGAGCTCCCAAGTTCGAGACCAGACTCAGACAGAGCAAGCCCTCATCTCTAAAAATAGCCAGCCATTGTGATGGGCGCCTGTAGTCTCAGCTACTTGGGAGGTTGAAGCAAGAGTATTCCTTAAGTCCAAGAGTTTGAGGTTGCTGTGAGGAGTGATGCCATGGCATTCTACCAAGGATGACAAAGACTCTGTCTAAAAAAAAAAAAAAAAAAGTAAATCAGTATAATTAACATAGTTAAAGAAATAGTTTTGTTTTGTTTTGTTTTTTGTTTTTGTTTTTGTTTTTTTAATTTTTTTTTTTTATTGAATCATAGCTGTGTACATTAGTTCAATCATGGGGTACAGTGTGGGGGCTTCACATGCAATCTGAGATAGTTTATCAACCTGATTGACATACCATTCATGATATTTTCTCGTTTACTATATGAAAACATTTTTGATCCTTGTTTAGAAGTTTTCTCCTGACTCTTCGAATATGTACCACACATGTGATCTCACCCTTTGTCCCATCTCTCCCCACCCTCTCCCTCCCCTTCCCTCCCTCTCCCCTTTCCCTTTCTTCCTGTGCAATAAATGGGTTGTAGCCTTCACTTGAACGATAAAAGAATTTGTCTCATATTAGGGGTGTATACATTGGATACTTTTTCTTCCATTCTAGAGATACTTTGCTAAGGAGAACATGTTCCAGCTCCATCCATGTAAAAATGAAAGAGGAAAAGTCACACAGAGTCCCTTCTTCTTGAGATTATGAAAGAGAATTTTCCAGATATACCAAGAGATTCTGAAATTCAGATAGCAGATAGTTTCAGAACCCCAGCACGACTTAACCCGAATAAAACGTCCCCTAGACATATTGTAGTGATTTTTTAAAATGTTAAGCCAAACTTACATTCTCAAGATAAATCCCACGTGGCATTTCTTTATATATTTCTGGATTTGATAAGCTAATATTTTGTTAAGCATTTTTTATTCACGTTCATAAAGGATATTCATTTATAAGTTTTCTTTTCTTTTATGGCCTTTTCTGGTTTTGATATCAGGTTAATGCTTGCCTTATCAGATGGGTTTGGAAAGCATAGTCCTTTCTTTTATTTTTTTTTTTGAAAATTGTGCATAGGGTTTGTATGCTTTCTTACTCAGGTATTTGGTATCATCCATGAGTGAAGACATCTGGAGCTAGACTTTCTTTGTGGGATAGTTTTTTCCTACACATTCAACTTATTTAAGTGGCTTAGAGCTGTTCATATTACCAACTTCTTCCTGAGTGAGCTTTCATAGTTTGTCTTTTAAGAACTAAATTTGGTAGTTTTTCAATTTCATTTAAATGGCATAAATTACTTATAATAGTCCCTTACTATTACTTACATATAGGTACCATCTGTAGCTCTGTTCTCTGTATCATTTCTGACAACAGGTAGTTTATGTCTTCTCTCTTTTACTTATTAGTCTGAATAGAGTTGTTCATTTTAGTGGTCTTTTTAGGGGGGCGACAAAGTGAATGAATGTATCAATGAATAGACACAGTCCATTCATGGAATTGTAGCCTAGGAAATTCACATGAAATTGACCTAGGCATAGGAAATGGGGGTTCCATATTTAGTCCTAAGTGTAAAGTGAAGGAGACACCAAGGCACAGGTGACTCCTCGTTTAGTGGTCTTTTCAAAAGTCAGGTTTTGGTTTCTTTTATCTTCCACTGTTGTTTATTTTATTAATTTTACTCTGATTTTTATTATTGCTTTTTCATGTTTAATTTAATCTTAGTGCGTTAGTGTAAAAGCTTCTGACACCATTTTGAGAGTACTTGATTTTCTAAATTTCCTCCAAAACACTGCTTTAGATGTATTACATACATTTTGATACACTGCCTTTCAATTTTTACTTGGTATAACATTTTTATTCTCTCGTGATTTTTTCTTTTACTTTTAGTTACTTAGAAGTGTATGTTTTATTTCCAAATACTTAGAGCTTCACTAGATATCTTTTTTTTTTTTCACTTCTAATTTAACTACTGTGGTCCCAGCACATACTTTGTGTGACTTCTTTTAAATTTATAGACCTGCTTTATTGTCAAGAATATGGTTTATTTTGTTACCTGTTTTGTGTGCACTTGAGAAGACTTGTGTATTCTGTGGTTGTTAGGTGAAAATTTTGTTAAATGCCAATTAGGTCAACTTAACTGAAAATACTGTTAAGTCTTCTGCACCTTTACTGGTTTTCTTTCTCTTTGGTCTATCACTGTTAAAATCTTCAACTGTAATTATGAATTTGTCAATTTCTCCTTTCAGTTTTTAACAGTTTTTGAAAGGTGTTTTGAATCTCTGTCATCGTTTGCATATATATTGAAGACTGTTGCATTTTCTTTTTCTTTTTTTTTTTTTAATTAAATCATAGCTGCGTACATTAGAGCAATCAAAGGGTACAATGTGCTGGTTTTATATACAATCTGAATTGTTTTCATAAACTGTTTAACATACCCTTCAAGGCATTTTCTTGGTTATTGTATGAAGACATTTGTATTTTGCATTTAGTAAGCTTTGCCTGTACCCTTTTAAGATGCACCATAGGTGTGGCCCCACCAATTATCCTCCCTCCACCCCAACTTCTCCCCTCCCTGCCCTTCCCATATTCTTGTGCTATAGTTGGGTTATAGCCTTCATATGAGACCTTTAAATTAGCTTCATAGTAGGGCTGAGTACATTGGATACTTTTTCTTTCATTCTTGAGATACTTTGCTAAGAAGAATATGTTCCAGCTCCATCCATGTAAACATGAAAGAGGTAAAGTCTACATCTTTCCTTAAGGCTGCATAATATTCCATGGTGTACATGTATCACAATTTATTAATCCATTCATGGGTTGATGGGAACTTGGGTTTCTTCCATGGCTTAGCAATTATGAATTGGGCTGTAATAAACATTCTGGTACAGATGTCTTTGTTGTAGTGTGATTTTGGGGCATTTACCTAATGAACTGAACTTTAAACCATTAGGCGTTCACTATGTTTTTCCCTGGTACTATTTCTTTCTCT
>CAUYON010001358.1:0-27331 GCA_963573935.1 Arctocebus calabarensis
ACTGTTACAGATAGCCTTCATGGCATTTTCTTGATCACTATATAAAGACATTGATACTCTACATTTAATAAGTTTCCCCAGTACCCTGCTAAGATGCACCGTAGGTGTGATCCCACCAATTGCCCTCCCTCCACCCATAAATATTGAATCACATGTGCACGAGTAATGAATCACTTCTGTTAAAAAGAATGAAATCAAAATCTGAAGGAAATTGATTTCATTCTTTTTAACAGAAGTGATTCATTACTCGTGCACATGTGATTCAATATTTATGGAGTAGTTGACTGTAGTGCCCTAATTTTTTGTATCATTAATTTGAATAGTGTATTCATGAAGCCATTCAGCCAGTCAGAAACAGATCAAGGACCGTATTCATTTCCTTAGTAGGATGATCTGTTTCTAATTGGACCAGGCCAAATGATACAGAAAGAAAGGTAAATGTGCAACATGTCTGTTCGTGTGCACCTTGATAAAATTTTTTTTTCTTTTCTTATTAAATCATAGCTGTGTACATTAATGCAATCATGGGGTACAATGTGCTGGTTTCATATACAATCTGAAATATTTTCATTGAACTGATTAACACAGTCTTCATGGCATTTTCTTAGTATTGTGTTCAGACATTTATATTCTGCATTTAGTAAGCTTCACCTATATCCTTCTAAGATGCACCGTAGGTGTGGCCCCACCAATTACCCTCCCTCCACTCATCCTCCCCTGCCCCTCCCCTCCCTTGCCCCTTTCCCCATATTCTTGTGCTATAATTGGGTTATAGCTGTCATATGAAAGCTATAAATAAGTTTCATAGTAAGGCTGAGTACACTGGATACTTTTTCTTCCATTCCTGATAAAAATTGTTAATAGCATCACTCTACTTATTGCTGACTTGTGACCTAGCAAGATCTTCCTTTGAGAAGCTACATGAATAAGGATGTTAACCAGAGTAAACCCACTAGAATTTAGCTTTAAAACTGCATTCTCTCTCCCAATGGCTGAAGTTAGATCAAAAACAAATTTTTTTTTTGAGACAGAGTCTCATTTTGTCACCCTTGGTAGAGTGCTATTAGAACAATGTTTAACAAGAAAATAAAGTAGTATTGGATTATAACACAAAGTATAAAATAAATATCCATGAGCCCATACTGGCATAAATAAATGATTGAAGAAATAAATGAGCTAGAAGAGACAGATCAGTCTTGCAGAAGAATTCCAATTTTATGTACATACTCTGCCCTCAAGGAAATGGCACGTAGTTTCCTACTTCTTGAGTGTGGGCTGCCCATGGAGACGTCTTACCAAAGAGTATGGTATGAAAAGGGGAGAAAGGGGGGAGAAAGCCTTGCTGCCTATGGGTCAGTTAGGGTGCCTGCCACACCAGAGATGGTGGGTTTGAACCCAACCTGGGCCTGCCAAACAATAATGACAACTACAAGCAAACAATAGCTTTCCTGTAGTCCCAGCTACTTGGGAGGCTGAGGCAAGAGAATCATGTAAGACCAAGATTTGAGGTCGTTGTGAGCTGTGACCTCCATAGCACTCTACCCAGGATGACAACTTGAGACTCTGTCTCAAAAAAAAAAAAAAAGAGAGGAAAGAGTAAATTTATAGTGGTGAAATCTGACATTCACTACCTCGGGCAAGAGGTCAAGGTCAGTACCAATAGTAATAAATCAGCTTGAAGGTATGTGTCCTTGAAATGATGGGAGAAAAATGGCACTTTACCTCTGTGGTTGTCTTCCCCCAAAACCCTGTAACCCCAGTATAACCACAAGAAGAACATCAGATAAGTACCATTAGAGGGTTATTCTACAAAATACTTTACCTATACTCCTCAAAACTGTCAAGGTAAATCTGAGAAACTGTCACAGCCCAGAAGAGGCCAAGAACACATGACAAACAAATGAAATGTGGTATCTTAGGTGTGATCCTGGAACAGAAAAAGACACTGGGTAAAATTAAGGGTATCGGAATAAAATATAGACTTTTGTTAGTCATGATATATCAATATTGGTTCATTAATTGTAATAAACGTGCCATCCCAATGAAAGATGTTAGTAGCCAGGGGCCCTGAGGGAGGGACACGTGGGAACTCTCTGTATTAGCTTCTTGATTCTTCTGAGTATCTAAAACCATTCTTTAAAAAAATGTCTTTTTTAAAAACGTCTCATTCACCTGAAAGAGAGGAGAGATCGGGCAGGTCCAAAGTTGGTTGAATCATCAGATCAGCAGCATCGCACTCAGGCTCTTTCTGTCTGCCTGCTCTGCTCAGCCAGAGTGGGCTGCCCTCAACTAGTCAGTGTCACGGTTGTAAGAGGACCGCTGGAGCACTGGGGACACAGGCAGAAGCGCTGGCATTCGACAGGAGGAAAGGAACCTTTTTTCATTGTTTCACAGATAAGTGTAAAGGTTCTTTCCCTCAAAGCCTCCAGATCGCCCCTGGAGACCACCCAGAACTGGTGGCATATCTTCCCCTGAGCCAATAATCCCTGACAAGGCAATGAAAAGTGACCACAATGGCCCCATAGGAACTGGGACTTCCCTTGAGTCTCATGGTGGAGGCATCTAACCAACTGGCTTCCTCCAGGCCCTTGAGAAGGGATTAAGCGATTGTGCTGCTGTCCACACCAAAGCAAAGCTGATGACTTTCCTGCTTTTCCAGGTTGAACACACCCCTCCGATCCCTATTAAATGCCACCCTCTTTGTCCATTTCTCCAATTCATGCAAGTCATTTTGAAGGTTAATCCTTAAATATTTGATATTAAGCTGCAGGTGTATTATTTTTCCCTTTTCTTCACAGTGGCTACTTAATGGCATTACTACTCACCAGAACTCTGCTCATCTCCAGCTGACCAGGGAAAGCTGCTTGGCTCAAGTCCCTGCCTTGGGTTAGTTTGGACACACTCAGATCTGTATTCTATTTTCAGGGCTTGCATGGAGCTCTGATAAGGAAGAAGTTTTCCCCTGCTTTTCATCAGAAAAATGTAGATGACGTGTGCATGTAACAGATCCTCCATCAGAGTTCCTAAACCCCCTCCCAGTGCCTCAGTCCTGTTACATTACTGTGGCCTGTCAGTTTCAGGTTCTTCAAAGGGTAGCAAACCATATCAAGCTAAGAAGCTAGCTTTTCTGCTTGTAGTCATTTTTGTAAAAACTTATAATCAATAATCTGAGTCCAACATTCTTTTTTTAGATGTGGGGTAGGAGAAAATCCTCAAAAATAAAATGGGCAAAACTTTTATATATTTAAATGAAGATGGACATTGACGGAAACCACAGTTGCTTTCTCTCCCAACATCAAGACAAGCAAAGCTTGTCCATGCCAAAGCAAAGCTAACGAGTTTCCTGCTTTTCCAGGTTGAACATACAAACTCCGGTCCCTATTAAATGCCGCCCTCTTTGTGTGGCCATTTCTCCAATTCATGCAAGCCATTTTGAAGGTCAATCCTTAAATATTTGTGAAAATCTAGAAAATCCACCAGCTAACTAGGTCATGTGGGAGAAAAAAAGGTAAGAGTGAGAATGAGTTAAAGATCTACATTCTACAAATGTACTTGTCCGAGAGTGGTAAGTGCCATGGTAAAATGAATCCACCAGGTTTTGAAGTCAGTACATTTGTAGAATGTAGATCTTTAACTCATTCTCATTCTTACCTTTTTTACTCCCACATGACCTAGTTAGCTGATGGATTACACCCCTGAGAAAGACAATTCTATTCAGAGAAGACTTTGCTCAAGAGTGAAAACAAAACAAATGCAGACATTGAAAACTACATTATTTCCTAGTGAAGAGTATAAGCTGAATTTGGTGAAGGAATATGGAGTCGAGAAAACCACCTTTGTCTCTCCACATAGACAAGAAGCAAAAAATAAGACAAGCAAAGAAACAATTTAATGAACATTTCTGAGCCTTCTATACTTTTTCTTTTACCCAAAACCTTAGAAAGTCAATGATATGGGCATGGGGTTATGATAGCTGAAGGACTTGTTCTGAGAGACACGTGTGTCTATGCTTGTGTGTTTTGCTGAACAGGCAGGAGAGACAGAGTGAGAAGGACAGATAGACAGAGGGAGAAAGAAACTACAGGACACCTGTACTTATTTGAAAGGAGAATGTTTTATTCCAGTGGTTCTCAACCTTCCTAATGTCACAACCTACAGGTTGAGAACTGCTATTTTATGCCAAAGTGTTTCAATCTATCTAGAAGCCACTTCATAAGCACAGGAGCCTGGCTCACCTTTATGGCGGGTGCAAGATGAAGATGTTAGGACAACTTAAAGACGTGGAAAGTGCTAGGAATTGGCTGGTGCCTGATTATCAAGGAGCAGGTGATAAATAAGGGGATGCTGCTGCTGTCAATCCCTCCCAGGTATTGTTTCCTGGGCACTCCCTATTAAATATCTTTCATGCAGCTGTGCTTCAGAATCTATTACCTGATGAAAGATAGTTAGTGCCAGGATGCCGGTCTAAGTGTACCTACTCTAAAATAGGCTTGGTAATCTTCTGATCTAATGTAGTGGGCAGTTCTTAAAGTTTTCACCAGTGGGGAGCTGGGATGTTCTGGGGTATTTGAAGGTGTGGGAAAGAGTAGTAATTAAAAGTACAATGATACCAGATTGCTGAGAGCCACCAATGCATAGGGGAAAGACAAGGATAGGCTGTCAGTGAATAACCACAGATTTATGGCAAAGAGTGAAAGTTAGAGGAATTCTTTGGTAGCACATGAAGAGTTCTCACCTCCTGCAGCCAGAGGCAAATAGCAATAATGAAAATAAAATAAATAAAACATAAAAAGTTGAGGGTCAAGCCTAGGATTTAATGATAAGTTTAGTAGAGCTCCAAAGAAGATAGAATTCTCAATGTCAGTGAGTTTTTGCACCCAGATCATGACCCAGGTTAAGAGGAAGTGCGAGTTCAAGACTTGGGATGGGGATATCTGGGTTCATAGTTCTTAAATGAGTGCTAAAAACCTGGATTCCCTTGAATCTTAGGGCCCACAGCAGTGGCCCACTCTTGCTTCCATGAGGATGATGGAGAATATCCACCTTGCAAGGCAACACATCCCCCTCCCCATCACAAGATCTATCCCACATCCACTCCCAATCAAATCAATAACTAGAATCAAGTTGCAGCATAGCTTCATTGGGGAAGTGCTGGGCCTGGTAAATGAGAAAGGGAGCAATGTGCTGAAGAAGGTGCAGGAACTAGCAAACATGCAGTAGCAAAAGTCAGGGAAGTATCTATGAGGCTGGATCCTGAGACAACTCCATCAAGAGGGAAGGAATTATAAAGTCATATAGGTGAGAGTTTGTTGTTATGGAAACTCTCCCATATACCACAGTGTTATACCCCCTGGCAAGGACCCTGGAAGATCATGCTCTGGGAATAGACTGGTGAGTTGGCTCTCAAAAGCATGGCAATGTGATGAGCTACACCTAGTGAAGTAGAATTACTAGAACTCCCGTGGAAAATGATGAAGGAAGGGATCAAAAATGTTCACAGAATAGTGACATGCTAGACTTGATATGCTGTGAACATCCAGAAAATCCACCAGGTGACTAGGTCACAGGGGAGGTCTTGGAGGACACCACAGAAGGTAAGAGAGAGAAATCCTAATGAATACATACGGTCTGCTGCTCTGAGCTGGAGTATCCTCCAGAGAAATATGGGATACAGTGATGAACAGGACTTTAGTACGGTTGAGAAGCTCAGTATTGATTGTCCTCCACAGGCCATGCTCATGATAAGAGGTGACGTTACAGAGCTGAGCTCCCTGATAGCATTGAGGATAATAAATACCCAAATAATAGAAGCCAAGTGGTGGGGTTAACCATCAGAATCAAGGTGATATAACTGGTTGGGTAGTGGCTCATGCCTGTAATCTTAGCACTCTGGGAGGGCAACGTGGGTGGATCTCTTGAGCTTAGAAATTTGAGGCTAGCCTGAGCAAGGGTAAGACCCCTGTCTATACTAAAAACAGAAAAATTATCCAGGGATGGTGGCAGGCACCTGTAATCTCTGATACTTGGGAGGCCAACGTAGGAAGATCACTTGTACCAAGGAGTTTGAGGTTGCTGTGAGTAAGTGAGGCTGACACCATGGCTCTCTAAGCCTAGGTCACACAGTGAGACTCTGTCTCAAAAAGAAAAGTGGGTATAATTACTATAATGAGTATCAAGGACAGAGTTGGGAGAAGGATGCTTGGCAGAGAGTTATGGTAAAGGTTAATAGGGCTTGGTATTCTTCAGGGCAAGATAAATGGCAGCTGAAAAGGGTATTGCTCAATCTACATATCAAAGGAAATCAAAGATGAATGATCAGAAGGCCAAGAGTAGTTGTACATCATGCCCCTTGTCTAGTTTCTATAACTGGGCCAGTTTTCAGACCTGGAGTCCATTAAACCAAGGAGAACCTTGGTCCTTAACAACAAGGATCTAGCATCACCATTGTAGTTACATACGATAATGATTTTCTTATATTTCTACCCAAGAGACCTATAGCCTTTTACTTGGGCAATCATATGGAGGGGAAAGGAGGATGTCCAGCCATTTCCAGGATTATTGGACATAAGATCTGAGTTCAACATTTGAGGATCTGAAGTATCGTTATGCTACTCCTATTAGAACAGAGCAAGCATATGGGTGTCTTGTAATTAAAAGAGACCCAGACCTGGACTGATTCACAGTGGGCAACCTAGGTCCATGAACCCACCAAATGGTCATTTCCTTTCTTCAGTCTTTAAATGTATCATTGGAATGGAGGTATTTGGTTTTGGCAGGACCCCACATTGATTTCCAGATTTGTGAGTTTGCTGAGTTGTAACTATTATAGTAGAGAAAGTTAAATAGGAAGACTCTGAAACTGCTTCCCCAGCCCCCACCATGGGCGAAAAGACTAAATGAAAATGAAATCAATATTGCATCTTAAGGAGAATGCAACATTGCAATATTGCAAACTCAAACTCAACCAAGTAATATTTCCAATTCCTGCTACTATTATGGATGCAGTTTTGCTGTTGTTGCTTTTGCTAGAACAGAGAAAGGCAACCGTGGGTACATGGGATATGGACTTGACTTGGCAAACATATTCTTTTCCATTCCTGTCAAAAGAGAGTACCAGGATCAGTTTACATTCACATGAAGGGGACAACAGTATACATTTACTGCCTTGCCCTGAACCTGTCTGGACATTTGAAGAACATCACATTAGTCCACTAATTTGATGACATCAAGTTAATAGGTTCCCATGAACAAGATCTGGCAAGTAATTGAGCCCTTGCTAACACATGCACTTTGGAGAGTGTGAGATAAACTCTACAAAGATTCAGGAGTCTGTCAAATCTATGAATATTTGGTAAAGAACAAGTTACTGCAATTTATACTTCCTGCCTCTCAGAAGAAAAATTGTTACCTGGTCAGCCTGTCTGGGTTCAGGGGCAGCACAGCTCTGATACATTTACCAAGTGACATAGAAGTCTACTATGAGTGGGGCCCAGAGTGGGAAAAGGCTCTGTGTCAGGTTGTGATACAGCAGTCCTGCTGCTTGAACCGTATGCCTAGCAGACCCTCTGTTATTAGAGGTATCTGTGGTGGGGAAACACGCCATGTGGAGTTTATGGCAAACCCAATAGGAGAGTCACAATGTAGACCCCTAGGGTTCTGGAGCAAGGCCATGCCATCTGCAGTGGAGAATTATATACCATTTGAAAGAATAGCTCCTGGCATGCTAATGGGCCCTGGTTGAGATGCCGTGCCGAACCATGGGACATCAAGTGACCATGTGGCCAGATTGCTCATGATGGTCTGGGTTCTGTTCAACCCACCAAGTCATAAGGTCAGGAGGGCCTAGGAGCAATCCATCATAAGAGAGAAGTGGGACATTGAGAATCAGGCATGAGCAGGGCAAGTGGGAACAGGAAAGCTGCACAGTCAGGTGGTGTGGACTCTCACACCACCCACCACCACTGCGTCAGCTCCTCTCTACACATCTACAATGATGACTTGTAGGCTCGTGAGGGCTACATAACCTCTTATAGATCAACTGATGGAGGAAGAAAAAGGCCAAGCTTAGTGTATGAAAGAGTCATATTTGCTTGTGGGTACAGGTAAAAAATGGACAGTGATTACCTTCTAGCCCCTCCTAAGAGTGTCCTTGAAAGACAGAGAGAGGTAAGGGAAAAGTCTTCCCCCAGCAAGAGGAGCTTTGAACTGTGTATTTGATCATCCACAGGAGAGGCCCTGAACACCAAGCCGGTAGAATGACTCACCAGCTGGTGTGAGCTAGTCTCTGTCATTTTCCCCCTAAGCCCTGGTACAAGTGGTAGATAAAAACTCTTACCTCAGGAATGGAAGGTCTGCTTGGGCTTGAGCCCATAGCATGGGCTCCTCCTACTCATTAAAGCTGACTTAGCTGGGCATGGTACCTCATGCCTCATAGTCCCAGCAACTTAGAAGGCTGAGGCAGGAGGATCACTTGGGCCCAGGAATTCGAGGCTGCAGTAAGCTATGATCATACTACTGCCCTCCAGCCTGGGTGACAGAGTAAGATGTTACCTCTAGAAATAAAAATTTTAAAAAAAGGTTAACTTAGTCATTGCCACTGCTAAATGTCCCATCTGCAAGTCACAGAGATGAATGCTAAATCCAGATGGAGCAACATCTCTCAAAAAAACCCAGCCAGCCACCAAGTGGGAGGTTGGTTACATTGCACCTTTTCCATTCCAGGAGGGGAAGTATAATTTATCTTGATTAGAACTGGTACATATTCCAGGTATGGGTGTAGGGACACAGTCATCTGTGCCCTTGTAAGGTCAATCAGTCTCCCATTTTGTGAAAGCAAGTTTAAAGTCTTTTGTGAGTTAGAAAAGAAAAATCCTGGTAGGATTTTCCAGGCTACTCCCTTAAGAGGATTAACTGCCTCCAAATGGTTGGGTTAACAGATTATTTACTTAGCATAAGAATAACCTTGGTAAAGTAGTTATCAGTCAAGCCAGTTAAACCTTAGCCGATAAGGATAGTTTTACATAATAAGTGGTTATCAGTTAGTCCAATTTATCCATAGACTTGTAAGTACCAGGCAGTAAAAAGCCTGGGTCAGGTTTAAGTCATATGTTTATTGATTAAGTCATAAGATTAAGTCATGTGCTTGTTGATTAAGTTGTGTGCCTATATAAGCCTTGTTGGAAGAAATAAATTTGCTGTAATGCCAGAGCAAGTGTCAGCTGTCAATCATTCCGTCTGCAGTGCTGCCTCTGCATCATTGATCAGGGGGCTGGGTGGCAGCAAAATATGGGTTTAGTTTCCCTGATTGCAAGGCCACAGGTTGGACCTACAGAGTGTTCCACTGATGTAGGAGTCCACACAGCGTCTCACTGGACCAAGCAATCCACTACAGCAAAGGAGGTGCCACAGAAAGTATTTGACAGAGGACTCTACTAGTCCTACGCCACCTAGACGCTGCTGGCCTGATGGAAAGGTGAAGCAGACAGGCTTGTAAAGGAGCAGATTAAGCACCAGCCTGAAGATGATACCCAGCTTGGATGGAACACCATCCTCCGGGCTCTAAGTTAATCACCGTTACATGGCACTATGTCCCCAGTAAGTCGAAGACACAGGTCCAGAAACCACAGAGCACAGGGAGGCATAGCCCTGCTCTCCATTACTCCCAGTCATCCTCTGGGGAAATTTGTACTCTGGATTCTATAGGATTAGAGAGTTTGGATCCAAGAAAGGGAAGAACACTTCCACCTGGGAACAGAGCAAGTCTTAAATCTTAAGCCATAGCTGCCACCAGGTCTTCAAGACCCTTGTGCCCAGGGACTAAGAGGCTAGGAAAGGAGGTGCCCTTCTGATGGGAAGAATTGGCTCTGATGGCTCTGGAGCAGTGGGGTTGCTGCTGTACAATGGGGCGCGGGGCGGTGGTGGTGTCTATGTTGATGTCTCTTGGCCCCCCTGTAAATCATGATGGTGGACCAGTGAAGCTTGCACAGCCTGAGAAGCTCAGGGTGACTAGGGGCTCAGTGATGAGGCTCTGGTCCACCCCACCAGCTCCGCCATCAACGTCAGCAGAGACGCTCACTGAGCGGAATATGGAATATGGATATGCGTAATGGTGGGGGTCAGGATGACTGCCAGCAGTTATAGTCCCCAGATCAGCTATAGCCACAGGGGCTGTAATTTGTCCCAATAACTGTCTTTCTGAGGTTTCACCAGGCACAGAGACAAGAATCCTGAGGCACAATTCCCAGATGGGGGGAAAGTTGTTATACAATGTGTACCTGAGTGTGCAAGAAATGCATGGGAGTGAATGTGGTGATTCGCCACCGACACCTCCCCCTCCCCCCACCTGGGCACCCAGTCCTTAGCTGTCAGGGGTGTTGGCTGCAGTCAGCCCACAGGTGAGCCCCTTCCAAAGGGAAGCACCACACCCAGGCCTATGCCCTTCCATGGGGGCAGCTCACACCTAAGGCCCGATTGGTGAGGGGGTGAAAACACCCAGCCCCTTGCCCCAGTTTAATCCCAGGCTAAAGTGATACCAGAGCTCCCCGTGTGGCTGCCTGAGGCTCTTTTGCAACAGCACCAGTCTCGCACCCTCCGTCACAGGGTGGCTGGCTGGCGACAGGCCCACAGGCGGAGCTGCAGGCGCATCTCTGCCTGCCTCTGTTTTCCAGGGAACTTTAGTTTAAGACCACTTGCAACCGGGTCTACAACAGGCAACTCACAGAAACAGAACAGCAGCTTCTGGGTCAACTGGGACACCCACAGCACACTTTTCAGAGTTGTTTCAGCCTAAATTGGGAAGTTCAAGTGAACACTGAAGCAGAATTCTTTTTTTTTTGAGACAGAGCCTCAAGCTGTCACCCTGGATAGAGAGCTGTGGCATCACAGCTCACAGCAACCTCCAATTCCTGGGCTGAAGTGAGTCTCCTGCCTCTGCCTCCCAAGCAGCTGGGACCACAGGCGCCTGCCACAACGCCTGGCCATTTTTTGGTTGCAGCTGTCATTGTTGTTTGGCAGGCCCGGGCTGGATTCGAACCGCCAGCTCAGGTGTACATGGCTGGCGCCTTAGCCTGTTGAGCCACAGAATTCTTATAACTCAGGGCCAAACATCTCCACAGTACACATCCTCAAGCCCCGCCCCTACTCCACCCCTTCACGCCCCCGCCTCACCCCCGCCCTGCCCCCTTTTCTACGTGAGCCATATTTAATAGAACAAACATTTTGAGGGCTGCAGTTTATTTGCACTGCTCTAAAAGCGCACAAAGAAACAGAGCAGTAAAACCGAAAGAAAAAAAAGAAAACAAAAACACATGCTGAAAAGTGTTTTCTTTCCAGCCAGTCACATAAATGTCCATAATTAACTCTTTTAGGAGAAGTTTTGAGTATTTGTGTCTAACCACTGACCACTAATGGGCGCAGTAGTTCACTCCTGTAATCCCAGTACTCTGGGAGGCTGAGGCAGGGGGATTGCTTGAGGTCAGGAGTTTGACACAAGCCTGAGCAAGAACAAGACCCCTATCTCTACTAAAAATAGATAAACTAGCCAGGTGAAGTGGTGGGCACCAGCTACTTGGGAGGCTGAGGCAAGAGGATGGCTTAAGCCCAGGAGTTTGAGGTTGTTGTGAGCTATGATGATTCCATGGCACTCTATCCAGGGCGACTGAGTGAGATTCTGTCTCAAAAATGAATAAATAAATAAAATAAACACTGATCACTTTGTGATCAGTAAAATCTCTGAAAAGCTAAAGGAAAGGCTTAAATTCCAATTTTAGTAAACTCGCATGTTCAAATCAATCTTTTCTAATTTTAAAGTAAGTTGAATTTGGGGGAGAACAAGGGGAAAAGTTATTATTCTGGCTTCTATGGTAGGCTCAATGTGAACAAGTGTTTAAAATTCACTGCTAGATAAGTTAGATTCAGATTCAAAACTTTACTTTTGTTGAGAGATGAATATTCCAAACTTTTTTTTTTTTTTTGCTGACAAAACCTTGTTTTTCCCCCTCTTTTTTTTTTTTTCTTTTTTTCCCAAGCAGGAAGGCACAATCATTCTACAATACTGCCAAATATAACAAACATCTACAGATGGGTTGGTCTGCAGCTGGAGGCTTTAACTTTGTAGTATTTATTTGAAATGTCCAAGCCAGCAGAGCAAGGCTACAGCAGAGTGGGCACAATTCACAATGTTTTGGCTCTGGAGCACATAGCAGTTGAACTTAGTTTTTTCAGCTAAAATGGAATTTATGCAGATGTGCTTTGCACTAAATTCATTAAACAATTACATCCTGGTGCAGTTTTCACATTTTTGTAAAGGATCTGCATAAGCACTAATTAGATCTAAAACAATGTTACTGGGCAAATTACAGTGCCGATTGTTTGGCTGGTCTTGCATTCCGCATCTGCTTTGCCGTGATGATGATAATTTAGGTGCAAGCAATACAAATGCTGGGGTTTTGTTACATTTAATAGAAATATTTATTTAAAACATACTATAGATTAATTGGTAATGTAACCATTTTTAAAGAGCCTCCAAATGTTTTCTCACGGACCTTCAGCGGTAAAATGCAATCTGTGAAGATACGACCTCTGCAACTTCTCACGATTGCTAACTGGCATTTCCTCAGTGAGGTTTGCTATTGAAAAGGCAACTTTGCATTTCATTTGGCTCCAAGTGCAAGCTGGGTTTGCTGGATTACAGCAGTGCCTTTCAGAGTGCTGTGGCGTGTGACGTAAAGGCATGCTTTCCTCAACAGCTTCCAGTCCGGGCAACCCAGGCTACCTCTTTGGCGGATCAGTTTGAAAGGGTGACTTAGTATTGGAAAATTATTCAATGGCTTGAGTATTTCAAACATCAGAGTATGTTTCTTCCATATTCATCTTCTATTTCATATATCATTAACTATAAGAAGGCCTATTAACATTGAAACATAAAATCAATTCTGCACAAGTGGGGACCTTCAGACAGGGTTTCTATGGCAACTTTGAACGTACCAACTTAATTCAGGGCTCGCTCCAGCCCAGAGTCACCTCCATTATGGCTCTCATTCTAGACATTCTTTAACTGGCCGGGCTGGCTTTGCAGTCAGGGATCCCGAGTGTGATCATTCTGCTCTTGTGCAAGATAACCGCTACAACTAGCTAGAATTATCTCTATCTCTGGGAAGGAAGCCAACACGGTGATCGGTTTGGCCACTGGTTTGCTAAAAACCACTCCTGTTGTTTGACTTTTCAAATGGTTACTTTTTTTGTCTGATGGAGCCAGCTGTATAAGGGCAAGCTCAGTGCCAGCACCGATGGCAAAGATGAAGAGGGAAAATTAAACCCTGAATGTAATCAGTGCAAAAATCTCTCCCCTCTGTGCAGGAATACTGTACTAATTATTAATGCAAAGCACGGCAAGTATTAATGGTACCCTCAAAATTTAGCATCCATGCCCACCTTTTGGCGGGCCTTTCCATTTTATCCTATGGTTTTTGCTAGGTAAGAGGGATTGAAATTAGAAGGGTGATAATTCCATCTATAGACTTAATTGGTGAGTCTGAAATTGCTGTACTGGTAGAAAATATATCCTCCTTGAAGGAAAACATAATTTAGCACTGGGGCTTTGGGTTCTTCCAAGATAGAATGCATTATGCCCATATAAAAAAGGCAAGGTCATATTTGTAATAAAAATGTTATTTTTTTTAAAGACTCAGAAAAAAAAAAGAAAAGAATTAGTAATTACTAACTTGAACCCCAAGTTCTTATTGTTTCACCCTGGGAAGATATTGGTTCTATACTTTATTTCTATTTTGTGTTTGGTGGTAAGGGGCAAATAATGAGAATTTAATTTTTCCCAACTTAAAAATAATGAGTTATTTCTCAAACTCCCAAAAGTTTCCTTTGGATTGATAGCAAGCGGAGAGAACCCTAACCAAAATATTGAAATTTTAGAAAATTAGAACAACTAGAAGTGGGTTATTATGACAACTTGTTCAGTTGTAGCAGTGTTACAACTCCTGTAGCTGACAAAATTCTAATTAAATATGAAACAATAGATCTCTTGGTAAAACTGATTTCATTCAACTGTTGTACTTTTTGGCTAAAGGGAATCCAATTTTTGGTGTGTTGGCATGGGTGATACCACCTTCCACTAACTTTCTAAATCCCCGGATAGTGGTCCTATGGGTGACTCTTGGTTCTATTTTATCTCTCTCCTTCTTTCCTGGCCTTTTTCCTTCTTCCATTCAACAAGAATTTCTGAATTGTTCCTATTAGATACTGTATAGCCAGAAATGAGTGAGCCAGAGGCCCTGTCCTTGTAGAATTCATGATCTAGTAGGAAACAGCCCCACGCCTTTATGCATCCAGGCACACATTGGTTGTTCCTGATAGAAATCTTAGGCTGTATATTGGGAAAAACCCAGAGGTTGGGTATCATGGGGCTGTTGTCATTATAAAGTAACTTCACCTCTTTGTGGAACTGTACTCCTGAATTTTATTAGTTAGAATGCTATCTGACTAATAGTGCATATCTGATATAACATTACTGTATAAATTGGCCAACTAATATTCATCCAAGAAAAAATACAAGTTAGCTCTAATCGAGAATACTGGAAAGTTCCACAGTCCTCCAGAAGGTCGCTCCATATGGCCTCGTAGAAATTACCGAGATTAAAATTCCCTCTTAAATGAATCTTCTTTAAGGAGCTTAACCCTTTAACCAGTTTGACTTTATATTAACCAGATTAACTTTAAATCATAGGAGTTCCAAGCACTTCTGGTAGAAATTTGTAGATGTTGCTTCTGCACTAGTGTAACGGCGGCGTCTCACCTTGCAGTTGTAGCTTCTGTGTGTCCTTGCTCTGTGGATGGGAGGAGAATTTCACGTTTTGACTCCCACGTGCATATATCAGAAAGGTTTGACACTATAGAGAAATGAACTCAGGATAAATTTTAGGCTATAGAGTGTTAAACGAGTCTTTGCATAATCTGAAAGGAATTAATTTATTTGATCAAGCCATTTTTATCCATTGCTTTGCAACAAAAGAAAGGAACTATTGTGATGGGAGAAGAAACCAGGAGCTCATGAATAGCAAAGGCAATCCTGGGTATCTGAGGGCTGGCCGCCTTATGAAGCACTAACAAAAGCTTAATGGGTAGATGTAGGCCTAAGAGACATTAATTCCTAATATACCTGGTAGATGTGGGCCTAAGAGACATTAATACCTAATTATACCTGGAATTTTTTCCTGCCTATTAGCACCAATGCCCCCTTTAAAACACTCAACAAACCACACATGTTAAGAGGAAGTTCGGCACTGGGCTAGACTGTCCTTTCTATACACATTAGATTCAAGTTGGTTTGACAAAATGTAAAGCACCTACTATGTGCCAAGCATGCATATAATTTGAGGACATTATAAGGCTCAAAAGATATGATCCCTCTTTGCCTTCAAACAACTTAGTGAGGACAGGAACCATGTATGTCATTATTCTCCAAAGCTCCACAGCACAGCACAGTATCTGGCACCTAGTAGGTGTTTTCTGCTTTTTGGTGGAGACAGACACCTAAATAGTTAATTACAATGTAAAACAGTAGAGAAGGAAGCCATGAAAGTTCATAGGAGAGGGCCCTAACCCATACTCTTTGATAAAGGATTTGAAATCATGGAGCTATGCAAAGACATATTTGGAAAAACTACAAGTGGTGTGGTGTTCACAAAGCCTAGAGCTCAAGGTGGATCATGGAAAGATAAAACTTGAGAGGTAGCTACAAATCAGACTTGTGTCCTGTAGGCCGCACTGAGGACCTTGGATTTTACTCTGCAGTGACAAGAAGGCATTTGAAGTGTTTTCACGACAAGTCCCCACTCTCATGTACAATATTCTCTCCCCCTCTTATAATAGCTGATATATGTTGAATGCTTGCTATTGGCTAGTTGCACATCTATACGTAGATGCCTTTACATTCCCATTTTACAGATGAGAACCTTGACACAGAGAAATTGAGTAACTTGCCTAAGCTCGTATTAAGTGCAGAGCTTGCCCTTGATTCTAAGACTGGACTGTCACTGCAGCAAGAAACAAGGAGAGTCTGCAGGATTTCACAGAGATACCCACTTTTTTACATCCTTAGTCATAAGGGAAATGCAAATCAAAACCACAAGATAGCACTTCACACCCACTAGGTTGATTAGCATAAAAAAGCCAGATAACAACAAGGCATGGAAAGGATGTAGGGAAGTCAGAACCCTCAGATGTTTCTGGTGGGAATGTAAAATGGTTCAGTTTCTTTGGAGAAGTCTGACTGTTCTCTGACTGATTAAATGCAGAACTACCTCCTGATTCAGTAATTCCACACCTAAGAAATATGTTGTAGACCAGTGATTCTCAGCTGGAGCTGTGCACACCAGTGTACCGTGAAATTTCTTTTTTCTTTTTTCTTTTTTGAGTCAGAGTCTTACCATGTTGCTCTAAAGTGCTGTGGCGTCACAGCTCACAGCAACCTCAAACTCTCGGGCTTAAGGGATTCTCTTGCCTCAGCCTCCCAAGTAGCTGGAACTACAGGCGCCTGCCACGACGCCCTGCTATTTTTGGTTGCAGCTGTCGTTGTTTAGCTGGCCTGGGCCGGGTTCGAACTCACCAGCCTGGGTATATGTGGCTGGAGCCCTACCCACTGAGCTATGGATGTCACCTCGTGAAAAAAATTTTTTTTTAAATTGTTGGGGATTCATTGAGAGTTCCCTGTGAAAAACTTTAAAGATCATTAATTACATTTTTTTCAAAAAAATTTCAAAGCACAGTAAGTATATTCCTTTTTGATTCTTTTCTTTTTTTGAGACAGAGCCTCAAGCTGTCACACTGGATAGAGTGCTGGAACATCGTAGCTCACAGCAACCTCCAATTCCTGGGCTCAAGCGAGTCTCCTGCCTCTGCCTCCCAAGTAGCTGGGAACACAGGCACCCGCCACAATACCCGGCCACTTTTTTTTTTTTTGGTTGCAGCCATCATTGTTGTTTGGCGGGCCCAGGCTGGATTCGAACCTGCCAGCTCAGGTGTACATGGCTGGTGCTTTAGCCTGTTGAGCCACAGGCGCCGAGCCCTTTTTGATTTCTTTTTGATTGACATAACTTGTGTGTTGTAGAAGTTTAACTAGTTTCAAGGGTGCTGTGAGATTTGAAGAGATTGAAAAACAGTGCTAAAGACAATGTTAATCTATCAAAATTCATGTATTAAATCGAAATGCCTAATGTTTGGAGGTGGGGCTTTTGGGAAGTGACTGTGTCACACTGGCAGAAGCTTCGCGAATGGAATTACTGTCCTTCGTGCCATGTGAGTTTACAGCAGGAAGATGGCCATTCGTGAATCAAAGCAGGCCCTCACTGACATCGAATCTGCCAGCACCTTGATCCTGCACTTCCCAGCCTCTAACACTATGAGAAATAAATATCTGTTGTTTATATGCCACCCAGTTTATGGTATTTTATTAACAGACTAAGACAGTATACATCCAAGAGAAAAGCAAACACACATCCACGCAAAAATGTACAACGCAAACGTTCACAGCAGTGTTATTTACGATAGCCAAAAGGTGGAAACAGACCAAATACCCACCAAAGGATGGATAAACAAAATGAATGAACCTTGAAAACATGCACAGTGCAGGAAGTCAGTCACAAAAAGCTATATACTATATGATCCCACTCATAGGTAAGTCCAGAAAAGGAAGAGCCATAGAGACAGAAAGTGTATTCGTGGTGGCTTAGGCTGGCGAGGAAACAGAGGCATGAAAGGTAATAGCTACTGAAAGATACAAAGTTTCTTTCTGAAGCGATGAAAATGTTCTAAAATTGGCTGTGATGGTGCTCTAAAAATCTGTGGACTTGCTAAAAAGCACTTACTTGGGCATTTTAAATGTGTCGATTTTATGGTAGGTGAATTATATCTCCATAAAGTTGTTTAAAAGATAAGCTTTAAAGTTCTCTGAAAGGAATCAAGATCTCCACGCTACAACAAATTTATAATTCCCCTCACATGGGTCTACTTGATTCACAAGGTGGTGTTTTTCTTATCAAGCTGTGCTAAAAGGTAAGGTCATGGGTAGGAGCCAGAAAATTGGATTCAAATCCCGGCTTTGTAAGTTTTCGAACGTTGGACAAGTTATGCACCATTTTCCTGATGTGGCACATGGGAGCACTCCTGGTAAGTATCCACCTTGTAGGGCCCTTGTGTGGACTGAATGAGACTGGCTGGGTAGCACTCAGGTAATACCTGGCTCCAGCAGGAACTCCAAGCACACTGGTGATTATTCACAACTGATGTTCATGTAAATTATAACAGTTAAGAGAGTAAAAAACTTCGTAAGATAATCTCTTCAGATTCCAACAAAACAAATAGTCAAATCAGTATTAAAAAACTAGACTATAGGCTCGGCGCCTGTAGCTCAAGCGGGTAGAGCGCCAACCATATACACCAGAGGTGGCAAGTTCGAGCCCAGCTGGGGCCTGCCAAACAGCAAAGACAACTACAGTCAAAAAATAGCTGGGTGTTGTGGCAGGTGCCTGTAGTCCCAGCTACTTGGGAGGCTAAGTCAGGAGAATCTCTTAAGCCCAAAGAGTTTGAGGTTGCTGTGAGCTGTGACGCTATAGCACTCTACTGAGGGCGACACAGTGAGACTCTGTTTCAAACAAACAAACAAAATAGACCATGATGGTTTATTTAATTTTGTCCTGGACACAGAAAACAATGGTTTCTCACATCCATTAGGAGGGCTACTATAAGGAAAAAAAACCCAGAAAATAACAAGCGTTGGCAAGGATGTGGAATGTCAGAACCCTAGTACACCTTTCGAGAAATGTAAAATGGTATAGCCACTGTAGAAAACAGTATAATTATGTTTCAAAAAATTAAAAAATAGAATTATATGACCCACCAATTCCACTTCTGCATATACACCCCAAAGAATTGAAATCAGGGTCTTGATGGATGTTTGTATACCCATATTCATAGCATCCTTACTCACAATAGCCAAAAGTTGAAGCAATCCAAATGTCCATTGATGGGTAAATGGGCAAACAAAAATGTAGTCTATGCATACAATGGAATACTGTTCAGCCTTCAAAAGGACACAATCTCCAACATGAATGAACTTCAAGGGCATTGTGCGAAGTGAAATAAGCCAGTCACAAAAGACAAACGCTGTGTGATTTCACTTATATGAGGTATCCGGAGTAGTCAAACTCACAGAGATAAAAAGTAGAAAGGCAGCTGTCAAAGCCTAAAAGAACAAAGAATAAGTTATTGTTTAATGAAACAGAGTTTCAGTTTTGCAAGATGAAAAGCATTTTGGAGGTTGGTTGCACGGTAACATGAATGTTCTTAATACTTAATGAGCTGTACACTTAAAAGTGGCTAAGAAGGGGTGGCGCCTGTGGCTCAAAGGAGTAGGGCACTGCCACCATATGCCGGAGGTGGTAGGTTCAAACCCAGCCCCGGCCAAAAAACTGAAAAAAAAAAAAAGGCTAAGAAGGTAATTTAATTATGCGTATGTTCCCACATATTTTTGAAAACGCAATGGCTGCCTGAGTTATTAAGGTAGGATCTGAAGGGTGTTGCAGGGTCATGAATAAGAGCTGCCTTTGGACTCCCACAGACTTGGATCAGGATTCTGTTCCACTGCACCTCAGCTGGGTGACCTGGTCAAGTTCCTCTGTGAATCACCTCTCTGAGATGGAAAGTCCTTGGTGTTAAGCAGGCCTCTCTATGTAGCAGTGAAACAGGAGACTGTACTCATGGGGCAAGTTCATTTTTTCCTCTATTATTACTACATTAAAATGTACATATTAGGCATACATAGTGCAATGACCATACAAGTAGGGTTACCAGGTAAAACACAGGACACCCAATTAAATTTGAATTTAACATTAATGATGAAAAATTTTAATAATAAGTAACAAAAATGCAATTCTTAGAATATACTACTATGAAAACTTTTTTATTTTTATTTATTTATTTTTTGTCTGGTTTTTTTGAGACAGAGACTCAAGCTGTCACTCTGGATAGAGTGCTGTAGCATCACAGCTCACAGCAACCTCCAATTCCTGGGCTCAAACGAGTCTCTTCCACCTCCCAAGTAGCTGGGACCACAGGCGCCCACCACAACACCCAGCCATTTTTTGGTTGCAGCCAACATTGTTGTTTGGCCGGCCCGGGCTGGATTCGAATCTGCCAGTTCAGGTGTACATGGCTGGCGCCTTAGCCCGTTAAGCCATAGGTGCTGAGCCGAAAACTTTTTAAATTGTTTATCTGAAACTCAATTTTTTTTTTTTTTTTTTTTTGGTGGAGGAGACAGAATCTCACTTTGTCGCCCTGGGTAGAGTGCTGTGGCATCATAGCTCACAGCAACCTCAAACTCTTGAACTCAAGTGATCTTCTTGCCTCACCCTTCCAAGTAACTGGGACTACTGGTGCCCGCCACAACGTCTAGGTAGTTTTAGAGATGGGATCTTGCTTTTGCTCAGGCTGATCTTGAACTTGTGAGGCTCAAGTAATCCACATGCCCCTGCCTCCCAGAGTGCTAGGATTACAGGCATGAGGCACCACTCCCAGTCTCTGAAATTCAAATTTAACTGGGTGCTGTGGTTTGGATGTTTCTCCTTCCAAACCACATGTTGGAATTTGATCTCCAGTATTGGACGTATCTGGGTCACAGCGGTGAATCCTTCATGAATAGATTAATGCCCTCCCTGGGGAGGGGTGAGTGAGTTTTCACTCCCATGGCTGGGAGCCGGGCCCAGGCACCTCCCCTTCCTTGCTGTTTCCCCTCCCGTGAGATCTCCCCACACTTTAGCTTCCCTTTACCCTCTGCCATGAGTAGAAGTAGGCTGAGGACCTCACCAGATACAGATGTCCATCCTACTTTTCGGCCATCAGAATTGTGAACCAAATAAATCTTTTTTCTTTATGAATCACCCAGAATCAGGTATTCCTTTACAGCAACACAAAACAGACTAAGACACTGGCTGTCTTGTATTCTATTTGCTAAATCTGACGAGGCTACATATAATGTTCTTGTTTTTAGCGCTCCAATAAGTGACAAAAGTTAGCCTACAGGAGAAGAAAAACTTTTTTCCCTCCGCACCCAGCAATTCTTCATTCTGGTGTTGGGCTATTGTCAAAGAGAAAAGATGGACAGATGGCTTGATGACTAAGCTGACAACTGATAATGGGTCTGATATATTAATCTTCTATTTTGTCTCTTAATTATAATTGGTTTGAAACAAACAAAAACATGAATGAGTTAACTGCTTTCTTTTCTTTTTCTGCCTCTTGTTTCATTAAGCATCTGTGAAATATCCTTTCCTCGGCGTTGTAGCCCTCTCTCCCCCCATTTTCCTCAAAAGCAGAATTTTAACTGTGAATATGGTGTCTCTGAATGACTACAGGGAAGCCCTGCTTTGATAAAATTAATAACAGTTAAGACAGCCATCTAACAAAACTTTAATTAGGGAATTCTCCTCCCATCTTGGAGTGCCCGTGATGTCGAATGTGATTTAAATACTGCTGGGCCAACTTGCATTCACCAGACAGTGTCCTGCGGGGGACAGTGCTGTGTCATTAAAATGGAGGCCACTGAGCGAGACAATAGGCACATTCACTAAATAGAAGCACAAAAGCCACATTTTCAGGCCTTATCTCAAGATAGTCATGTAATAAATGCTTATGGATTTGATTGTTTTGCTCCGTAGGCCCCCTCTGCTTCTCCGGGAGAGTTTGGGTTTAATTTCTCTAGACAGTGGAGTGTGATGATGACAACCTGAGAGCCAGGAGCTGGGGGTGGGCTGGTGTTCTGCTGCTGGTGGGTCTGGGACTTGAGTGTGTCACCGACCCTGAGCCATTGGGGATAATGAGAGCACTTGGGAGCAGAAGAGAAGGTACCTCCCTTAAAAGAGCTCTTAAAATAGCACCGAGCCCAAGCACGTATGCAGAAACCTCTTCCATTTGGGGGCAGCTCTAGCTCTCCTTGAAGTTGAAGGTGTTCAGGATGGGTAGCCAACTTTCTCTGCTCCCCACAATACCTCCTGCCCCATGGGCCCCTTTTCTTGTCCCCCATAGCATCATGAAGCCATCGCTCATACTGGGGAATGTCCTAACTGTGGCCTTCTTTGACCAACTCAGCTGTGTGGAGGCCCAACAGGGACCTCAGGGAAGCTTGAAGTGTTGAGAAGCCACTTCCCTCCCCCAGGCCCCTTCAATGGACACAGCAGACCTAGGGGCATTAAAATAATATTCAGTTTATTAAAATGACACATTTAAAATCCCAGTCTTGGTGGCGCCTGTAGCTCAGTGGGTAGGGCTCTGACACATACACCTAGGTTGACAGGGTCAAACCCGGCCTAGGCCAGCTAAAACAACAATGACAACTGCAATAAAAAGAATAACTGGGCTTTGTGGCAGGTGCCTGTAGTCTCAGCTACTTGGGAGGCTGAGGCAAGAGAATTACTTAAGCCCAAGAGTTTGAGGTTGCTGTGAGCTGTGATGCCACAGCACTCTACTGAGGGCAACATAGTAAGATTCTGTCTCAAAATTAATAAATTAATTAAATGAATGAATGAATAAAATAAAATAAAATCCCAATCTTCTAAAGCCTTTAAGTTTATGTTATACATTGAGTTAATTGTATAATTCATAATAATTTTTTTTTTTTTTTGAGACAGAGCCTCAAGCTGTTGCCCTGGATAGAATGCCATGGCATCACAGCTCACAGCAACCCCCAACTCCTGGGCTTAAGTGAGTCTCCTGCCTCTGCCTCCCAAGTAACTGGGACTACAGGCACCCACCAGAATGCCCGGCCATTTTTTTATTTTTTGGTTGCAGCCGTCATTGTTATTTGGCGGGCCGGGCTGGATTCGAACCTGCCAGTTCAGGTGTATGTGGCTGACGCCTTAGCTATTTGAGCCAATTCACAATAATATTAATACATTATTTACAAATTTGACAAATTTGATGGCTGGAGTTGTAAGGACTAAATTTCCCCATAAACTATTAGTGCTATTTATGTTAATGATTACTTTCCTTTAAGCACTTTAATCCATGGTGATAAATTTTAAACAATTTGCTTCCTATGCGAGTAAGCAAATGCCTTATCTGGCTTAAGTTAATGATAAATGGTAAATCTGATGAGTTGGAGTTAATGAAAACTAGGACGCCTACGTTACATCAAGCATTTAAGAATGTTGACAAAAATTGGTAAACACATTCTCTTAACATTCAACTGACCAGTTGTAAGTCTCAAAGTAACACTTAAAATTATAGCCAGCCAGGTGCAAGCCCCAAAGCAAGGCAAAACCAAAGGTGGGTTCTGGGTTAAGAGAGCCAGTGTCCTGTAGGGAGCTTTTGTCATACACAGCAAAGTAGGCAGACACAGGGGAGAGGGGGAATTCTGTTTCCGATGTGTGTTTTGTCTATTAGGGAGCTGGGATTGTGAGGTTGAAGGTTGGGGTAAAGATGTCATCCCTATGGATGAATAGCCAACAAACACATGAAAAACTGCTCATCATCTTTAATCATTACAGAAATGCAAATCAAAACCACTCTAAGATATCCTTTAACCCCGGCAAGATTAGTCCACATCACAAAGTCCCAAAACACCAGATGCTGGCGTGGAAGTGGAGAGAAGGGAAAACTTCTACACTGCTGATGGGATTGCAAACTAATACAACCTTTTTGGAGAGAAGTATGGAGAATCCTCAAAGATCTGAAAGTAGACCTTCCATTTCACTCTGCAATCCCATTACTAGGTATCTACTCGGAACAACAAAAATCATTTTACCACAAAGACATTTGCACTAGAATGTTTGTTGAAGCTCAATTCACAATTGCCAAGTGAATTGTGGAAGCAACCTAAGTTCCCATAAACCCATGATTGTATCAACAAACGGTGTTCTATGGATGCCTTGTATTATTATTCAGCCATTAAAAAAAGATGGAGCTGGGTGGAGCTGAAAAACATTCTTCTTAGTGAAGTATCAGAAGAATGGAAAAATAAATATCCAAGGTACTCCATATTATTATGAAATCAATATATAAACAATTACATGTCCATAAGAATAATAAAACACTATTGTAGTCCAGTTTGGAGGTAGAGAGAAGCAGGAGGGGAGGGTGCATGGCAGGAGGAGGGAGGGCTTGAGGTGGGATCTCACCTAACGTTAGGCACATTGTGAGGGTGAGAGGCTCTTCTACAAATGGAACTTTACCCTGGAAGTGAGAACAACGTGACCTAAATATTGTACCCTCATGTTAATTTGAATAAAGTTAAAAATAATATATGTCATCCCTAGAATGTAGGGAGAGAAAAAGCAGAAGCCCACCTGAGCCTAGGGCTTGGGAAGCCCGACAGAGGCTAGTGACCAACCGGAGAAGAAATCAGGTGTCAGCGCTGAGCCCTGTGCTTCTAACCTTTCAGAGCTCTCGCGGAGTCGTGGGCTCACCCTGCACTGGCCGCGCTCTTACGATGAGTCTGTGGTTAAGTCTTTAACTTTTGGGCTCAAGTTTTCCTCTCTGTTGGATGATGATGGTGTCATAGTTTCTACTGTAAGAGGAGAAGAGAAATCGCTCTTGAATGCCCATCTTACTCCTAAGGAGAGTGGCCCTTTTAAAATAGAAGTTGACTAAAACAGAAATAGGCCTAGGATCCTGGAGCAAAGACTGGGAGGGGCTTGCATAATCAAACGGGGAGGGGCTTGTATAATCAAACTGGGAGGGGCTTGCATAATCAAACTGGGAGGGGCTTGCATAATCAAACTGGGAGGGGCTTGTATAATCAAACTGGGAGGGGCTTGCATAATCAAGAGGAATTTAGAGGCCCCTGGGACTGCCTGTGAGGATGGTGGGGAAGGGCTCAGGAAGGAGGTAGGGGTGGAGGGAAGGACAGGCTGGCCACTACAGCGGCCACCAGCCACATTTGGAATGAGCTCAGTGACTATAAAGTACACACTGTATTAAAAGATTTTCTAAAAAAAAAAAATCTCATCTATACCTTTTATTTATTGATTACATGTTGAAAATTGAATTCTGAACCAAAATACTTGGTTAAATTAGATATGTTACGATAAATTAATTTTTAACATAAATACCAGAAAATATTAAATTGCAAAGGTGTATTTTTTTATTTTTATTTTTTGCACTTTTGGCCAGGGCCAGGCTCGAACCCGCCACTCCCAGTGTATGGGGCCAGCGTCCTACTCCTTGGGCCACAGGCGCCGCCCAAAGGTGTATTATTTTTTTGTTGAACAGTGGAGGGCTAGAGTTATTAGTAAGATGAAAAAGACCAGGTAGGTATGGCTGTATAACAAAATGGATGATTCTATTTCCTTTTGCCTCCCACCGGATCTTTACATAAGTCTATTATATATTTAATTAGTTTTATGCGTGTGCATTTTCTGGTAGCAGAAATTAAGTTTCACGTATAGGCCCCTGGTACAGGGCAGAGACAACACTTGTGGAAAGGTGACCATGAGAGAGAGAGGCTTTCTCCGACGTGAATTAACTGGAGAGAGGTTTGACTTCTGTAACATGAGGATTCGGGGCTCTGAACCTAAACCATGTAAATTTCAAGAGCTAGCAGTGCCCCTACAGCTCTCCAGGTTACCTGGCTTTGTAGGGATTGTGAGTTTATGGGCGAAAGTTTACAGGACAACTGGTGCACCCCCTAGGAAAGATCAGAGATGGCCGGACGCAGTCTCCATGATGAGCAGGGGCCCTGGCCGCCTGTCACTTTAACTACCACTGGCTGCCATCTGGAGTGTTCCCAGGGAGCAAGATGGAGGAAATGGGAGAACTTAGTGATCAGAGGCAAAGATAAACATGGCGTGGGCAGCGGCTGAGCCTTTCTGTTAGACCCCCTTTGTGTACGGCTGGTGTTCACACGCTCATCCTTGCAATGGCCCTCTGACTCCTTGGGGCTGCCTCTCAGGGTGGGAAGATTGTGTTGCTGAGGCTCTGGGGTTTGATCATCCATGCCGTCTGTGCCTCAGTCCCTTCCCCATCACCTCATCCACAGCAAGCCTCAAGGTGGTAGTTTCTGGGAGAAAGACTTCCCAGAACTATTCTAACATCTTGTCAACATCTCTCTCCTTTCTCTCCCTCCCTCTCTCCCCCAGCCCCTTCTCCCTCTCATGGAAGGGTCCATTCTTTTCTCCACCTTCTGGCCTTGAGCTGGCAAGAGACAAGATTCCATGGAGCTCACAGTACCGGAGACAGCATCTCCAATGGCCTTCCCATTTCCAAACAAAAAGCATCACTTATAAGAAGGTCCAGGTCCACAGTCCCTCACCTGAAATTCTTGGTACCAGATGGGATTTGGAATTCAGGACTTTTCGGATGTTAGAGAGATAACGTGGTGCATAACTCCTATGCCATGACATCCCAGCAAGGTCTGGGGCAGCACTCACAAGCAAAGCCATTAATGTTTCTGTAGGGAAATGTATGAAGACTCATACTGAGAAGGGTAAATGAATACTCCAAATAGCCTCATTTCAGTTCAGGACGAGTTTGGATGCTAAATGAGTTTATATTTCACTTCTTCAAACAAATGGAGCCCTGTGGTTGTCAGAGCTTTTGGGTCCCCTAGCTGCAGAGGTGTGGGTGTGTGTCCGCATTGTCAAGGCTGGGACTTGGTGTTCACCTGGCTGGGCTTGCCAGAGTGGGGTTTACTGCCACCACAGTACCCCAGTAGATCCTACTGGCCCTAGAAAGGCTTCTGTCCAACTTTCACTTATTTGAGGAAGTAATTTGTCATTCTGCAGTTAGCCAAAGTCCCCGAGAGTCCTCTGAAAGTGAGTTCTCCAACCAGACAGTTTCTGTACCCAGTGCTTTATAGGGGTTGACCTGGGAAAGTTTCCTTTTTTGCATTCTACCTTAGAGTATTGGGAAGAGTCATGAATTGGGATTCTTCTTGAAGCTTGGCAGTTTATGAATTCATTTTTGTCCAACAAGCACTTTAATTGCATATACTACGTCAGGTACTGCTTGGAGATAGGGACAATTATAATCTTCATTTTATAGGTAAGGCGATGCCCAAGAGTGTTGAGGAAATTGCTCAAGGTCATGTAGCTGGTTAAATGATGGAGGAGGAATTAAAACCCATGAATCTACCTTCAGAGACGATATTCCTTTTTTTTTCTATTGAATCATAGCTGTGTACATTAGTTCAATCATGGGGTACAGTGTGCGGGCTTCACATGCAATCTGAGATATTTTTATCAACCTGATTGACATAACATTCATGAGATTTTCTCGTTTACTATGTGAAAACATTTTTGATCCTTATTTAGAAGTTTTCTCCTGACCCTTC
>CAUYON010001364.1:0-11683 GCA_963573935.1 Arctocebus calabarensis
AGGCTACAAAATCAACACTCATAAATCTGTAGCCTTTATATATACCAATAATAGTCAAGCTGAAAAAACAGTCAAGGATTCTATCCCTTTCACAGTAGTACCAAAGAAGATGAAATATTTGGGAGTTTATCTTACAAAGGACGTGAAAGATCTGTATAAAGAGAACAATGCAATTCTTAAAACCAAATTTAGAGACAACACTCTACCAGACTTCGAGTTATATTAAAAGTCCACAGATATCAAAACAGCATGACATTGACACAAAGAGAAAGATATAGGTATATAGAACTGAATAGAAAACCCAGAGATGAAACCAGTGTCTTACTGCCTTCTGAACTTCAATAAACAAAACAAAAGAATACACTAGGGAAAAGAATCTTCACTTGGCCTACCTACCACCTGTAGCTTAGTGGTTAGGGCACCAGCCATATACACTGAGGCTGGCAGGTTCAAAGCCAAACCAGACCTGCAGAACAACAATGACAATTGCAACAAAAAAAATAGTCATGTATTGTGGTGGATGCCTGTAGTGCCAGCTACTTGGGAGATTGAGGGAAGAGAATTGCTAAAGGCCAAGAGAAGTTGTTGTGAACTGTGACGCTATGGCACTCTACTGAAGGTGAGACTCTGTCTCCAAAAAAAAAAAAAAAAAAAAACATAATAAATTGTACTAGGAGAACTGAATAAGAATATGTAAAAGACGGAAACTACACACAACCTTTCACTGCTTATAAAAATTAACTCAAGATGGATAGAAGATTTAAGTCTAAGACATAAACTGAAGTTGTCAAGAGGACTGCCTATGTATTGACCACAGGGAACTGGCCTATGTGGGTTAAAGTGGAGACCAGATAGTGTTTCCCTTCCTGAACTGGGTTATGGCCATTCGTAGCAAACTCCTATGCTTTGCAGAAAGGATGTATCATTTCAAGTCAAAAATCTCTTCACAGAATCCTCTTTTGTTCATGACATTCTGAAGGTGGATATTGAGGCTGCCCCCTCTCAGCCACCTCCCCACAAAGTGGGGATGAAAAGGCTTTGGCCTGCCTGCACTGACCAAGTGGACTGTAAGTGTCTTTAGTAAACACTCAAGAGTCATACTGTGGCCAGAATGTAACTGCTACCCAGGAGGAGACCAGGGCAGTGGAGTTGAGCAGCACCATGGACTGCTACTAGGGGTCAAGGACATGCATCAGAGCACACATTCTGTGCTGATCCTGAGTTACGGCCTGACATATAAAGGGCCCTCAGCTGGTGGTCCTACTGCCTGAATAATCCCTGATTTTGCCTTAAGACAACTGCAATGTTATCCCTCTGGACCAAGAGAAACCTAGGGCCGGCTAAGAGGCGAACCCACTGGCATGGCTGTCATAAGTTCCCTACCCAGCTATCCAGTTTCCTGGTGTGCAGAGGTCCCAAGCCCCTGCTCAACAGTGCTCATCCAAGTCTAGATCAGACAGGGAGGCCAAGCCAGGAAGCAAAAAAGTTGTACTGTGTGCCTTCATAGAACTTCCTGTTGCACCACAAGCCAGAGACCATCGTGACTCAGACCTGTTCAATCAAGTCGCGTCAGGGTATCTGCCTTTTATTCTACTGTATTCTGGGCCAGGCTGATTGTTTCCTAAGATGCAGAGCTGGCCCTGACACACTTCCTTTTGAGGGAGCACCACTGATGAGAGTCTGGTGACTGAAGGATTCTGATACATGGAGGCAGCTTGCTGGTCACAGAGAGCATGTCCTCATGAGCCTGGGTCCCCTAAGAATAAAGTGAATTCTCATCTTTGCTCTGGAGGATGAATATGAGTTCTCAATTGCTCTAGAGGATGAATATGAGTTCTCAAGTCTGAAAAAGGAACGATTTCTGCTTCTGTGGGAAGAGGAGGTAAGGCGTGAAATTCCTTGTCTCTATAGGCCAGTACCTCTGCTTGATCACCACACAAAGGTTATGAGACAGCCAGCTGGAGCACCTAAGCATGGAGATAACTCAGGTGATCACTGCCTCCACCCCAGCAACCACTTTTCCAGAAAACAAGTTGAGGTTGTAATGCCTTTCAGCCTGGGTCTCCAGGCTGACCATGTTGGAATCCCTTTTAGGAAGCGTTGCACCAATTCCAAGGTGCTATGCAGGTTCTGAAAAACTTGGAAGTGACTGGCATCCATGCGTGTAAGTCAGGGGTGGAAGGAAGGGCCAGGAGTAAAGGGGAAATATGAGATGGATATTGTGGGTCATGTCTCGTAGAAATTATAATTGACAATTCGATATTTTTACAAAACAAAAGGCTCTTGTCTTTTTTCCTTTTTCATAGCATTGTGACCATCCATCAGCACCATGTAATTTTGCTTATTACCATCATTTCTGCTAGTCTTATAAGTTAGGAATATGAGAGCAGTCCTGGGAAAACACAGCATGTGGTCAGGGAGCATGGGGAAGTTTCAGCAAATGGATTCAGGGCAGGAGCAGACTGTCATGGAGAAAGAAGACAAGCACTAATGTCTATGGGGACAAGTCCCCTGTCTCTAGATCTCTTACTTCCATGTGGGGCCTGAATGATCTCTAAGGTCTGGATGTAGACAAGCCTGGAAGAAATTCTTGGACAATAGAAATAAGGAGATCTTTGGCTTTTCTTCTTGCTTCTCTTCTTGTCTTGTTAAAGCAGATGTGGATCACTATTCTCTGAGAGATCCCAGGATTACATACATTGTGGATGAGAAAGAACAGTCAGCCCTGCTGTGGTTGTTGAGGTGAGGCTGGGAACAGAGCTCTGGACTGACCCCTTGGAGAGTTAGTTCTTGGTATTACTTCATGTTGATTTAGCATTTTTTTAAGCTGAGATTAATGAGAATTCAGTGCACTGATTTGTTGTTTCCTTATAGACCAGGTTTCCTGACTTTGCTGACTACACGCAGTCCTTGAGCAGTGCCTAGGCATCATGACCTGCCTTGGGGGGGGGTGTCTTGAGCAGAGGTTCCAGCCATGCATGTCAGGTAAGGGAAGCCCAAAATTTTAGGCTGTAACAGAGGTGCTTTCAGAGAGGAGCTGCACAGACCTCCATTCCTTCCTGGGAGTCCCTCAGCCACACTTTCTGGTCCTTCCACGGTCTCCAGTTCCCTGACCCCTGATATCTCTTCCAGGTGAAATGTGTATTCTACACCATTTTGGTGGAGAAATGGTTTGTGCTTCATCACATAGGAGGTTAGTATCTCAGACTCTGGGACCAGCAGAAAAGACATTGGGTGGTTTCTGTGTCCGGGCTTCAGGAAGCCTCTGACTCCCACCACACAGTGTAAAATAATAATTGACAAGTGTGTGCTGGGATTGTTGTGGAGCTCTCAGCATCAGGGGCTGACCAGCCCATGGGAACCTTGGGTGGGAAACTCAGATGCTCCTGTCAGACCTGTGAAGGGAAGGGATGGAGGTGTCAGTCTAAGGGGAGGCGGCCACCATCCACCTGGAGATAATTACAGTTTAGCAGGACATGTTCAGGAGGAGCTCCAAATATTGATTCCTTGTATGAGATTTCATGCCCTTAAAATGTTGGAAACTGGTACTCATTGCAGGAAATCACCTTCCGTCTTCAGGAGTCTCAGCTACCTTATTTTCAAATTATGTCTGGGGTCTTAACCATGTCCCTTAAGGGATTGATGCATCTATTTCTTTAGCAAGGACCCAATAACTTTTGACTTCTGTGGTCCTGTTTGTTGGTGGAAGGTAGCAGAATGACACCCAGGGGAGACCCAGCAAGAATTCCTTAGGCAGTTGTATCCAGAACCTCAGCCCAACATGGGGATCTTGGGGGAGGCTTCATGCTGAGATTGGAGAAACCAGTACTTATCCCTACCCATCATTCTACTTTAGGATGAACCCTGACAGATACCTTGGAAGCTGAATCATCATTAATTTTAATCACTCCACTTGGTATTTAGTCCTCTTTCATTGTGATGTTTTCCATTGAACATTTTATTGAGATAGAGTTCATATGCCAAACAACTCACCCTTTTGAAGTGAACAACTTGTTGACATTTAGAATGTTCACAGATACGTTCAACCATCATCACAGTCAATTTCAGACCATTTTTATTATCCCATAAACAAATATTTGTTCATCCTCCAATTCCACCCCCTACCCCACAATAGGCCATAGATTGCCTCTGTTCATTTAAGATTTTCCTGTTTCTCTGTTGATGTTTACTTTGTCTCCTATGCTTCTGACAGGTGGCCAGTGGTTTTGGTGCATCATTCAATGAGATTTTGCAATGTTTTCATCAGTTCTTCTCGTTATTGGCCATCCTGACCTCTTCATCATTGTGACTTTCTATCTTCTCAGGAAAGCATTCCATCCATTTATACAGTGCCATTTTCCTCATGGTATTATCCCCATGAACTTGGACTAACATACCTCTGACTTCACTTCTACTCTTGTCAAGTTGAAGAGGAAAATTGCAAGTGTTTGTCTGTTGCTCTAATTTAATCTCCAATATTCTCAAGATGGCACACAGCACACAACAATAATGAACAGTACTCAGCAAAACACTACTTTATATTGACATGAATATGGGTATGAGATACTGATATGCTAAAGTTAAGAAACCTTACTGAGTTGTTTTTACAGTGCTGCCAGTGTAAGTGCATAGTGGCAAGTTCATGATTAATTGAGAGACCTCATATGCTACTTTTTCTCTTTTGAATGCATTTTGTTCGTACATGCTTTGGTTGACTTCACATGTTGCCTGTTGTGTATAGTGCTACAAAAAACATGAGAAGTTTATCTCTTTGACATACAGGTTCTGTTATCTTTGTCTAAATATCCAGTATTGAGATTGCTGGACCATTTGGCCATTCTACTGCCATTTAGTGAGTCTTCGCAAAGATTGTCAAGGTATGTTCAAAAACAGACTTCAGAAGCAAGTATAAAGAAAAGCTTTAACACTACTGAATAAAGATTTCTCGTACTTGGCTCCTCTACAAAGAAGATCAAAACTAGTGATTTGTTAATCATACTGTGAAGAGATCTTCTAAGAAAAAAACACTGGAATTCCACAGAGAAGGTACAAGAATCACCTACAGCAAACAAAGTGAGTGACATGTGGCAGCTCCTTTTGTAAGAAAGGCTAGAAGGTTGAGAGGTTCTTTGATGCAGGGCAAGGATAAGAGAGAGCTCTCCAGTGGCCAATATTCCTGCTGTGGACTCCTGCAGTTTTAACCACAGGAAGTTGCTTAAATATTCACAAGCCCTGAGACTAACAGAGAGACATACCAGGTGACTGTGTCAAGACATTGCTCCAGGAAGGGAGCTCATGCTGGGTCCCACACCCAAACTCCAAGTCCTAGGAAGCTAGATCAAGGCACCATTTTGAGAGCCTAGCTCCCACTAGGCCACCTTTCTTGAAGGCCCCAAATCCCCTAACAACTGCTGTTCCCTACTGACAGCTAGCAACTAGGCTGGCTACTGCCACTGAGGCTGACCTGGGAGCCATTGGCAATGACCCTGCTGCCTCCAGCAGCAAGAGCTCCACCCAGAGGGCAATCTTTTTTGGCTGCACTCCTCACAGCAGTGCAGTGCCACTGCTGGGTTAAGTGTGAGCAAAGTAGAGCTTCCCCATCTGAATGCTTGAAATGCTTTCATCAAAAACAACCTCATGCTTCCAAATATCACAGATGTAGCACAACCACTGCTACCCACATTCAAGCATTCCTCTGAGAGCCTGGAGTCATCCCACCCATGCTTTCCACAGTCATCACTTACATGTATGGCCAGGGCTTCTGAGGATGAATACTCAAGGCCCAGCCCTGCATTCGCAAAGCCTGAGAATGTGGTCCAGGAATTTTGAGACCACCCACATGAGGCCACTCCTCATCACATCTGAGCATTCCTCATGGGACTCTGGGGTTGAGCCCACCCATCCTGCCCTTACCACCACAGCTGGCACCCACCTGCACATGCCACCTCTGAGAGTACTAGCTAGTCACAGTCACTACAAACACCAGCGCAGACTGCTTGGGAGCCAAAAGGTTTTCTTCTCACTTCTACTACCATCATCATCCAGAAGATATCCACTACCCAGGGCACTGAGAACTCAGCCCCTTGCTCAGTCTGCCGTTGTCACTACCAGCTCCTGAACAAGCCACCTGGAAGCCCAGAAATCAGCCAGCATGGACCTGCTGACATTGGTGCCCACATGTGCTTCGTGGGTTTCAAGGACAGGCACACTTTGTCTGCTGTTGCCACCACTGGGGCCAACAGACAGGCCCACCTTGCTTCTCTGTCCCCAGCAACATATCACTACTAACAGTCTCCACTAATAGCCTAACCCTAAGCCACTAAAGAAATCACAGACATTACTGATGCTGTTTGTAACTGAAAAAAAGATATGGCGGCCATTCTATTGCATGCCCACAGAATCAAAGTCACTTCACCGTCATTATAGATCCATTCTCAGGAATAACTCCTCCCCTAGGGAAGGTAATTCAAAAAATTGAAATAGGTGACTACTATACCACGCATACACACATGAACTGAAGGACCCCCAAACATGAAAAACCTAGGAAATATGACACCTTCAAGGGAACACAATAATGTTCCGGCAACAATCAAAAAGTTTTATAATCAAGAAAAAGCTTTCAAAATACAGATATTAAAAAGTTCAGTGGAGGCGAAGCATGATGGCAGATGGGATGGATGTGTAGCCCATTTCTCCCAAGTCATCAGGTGAGAGAGAGGGGGCTCTGGATCTTTTCCTACGTGGATTATTGGTGTGAATAGACTTCTGGAGACATACATCAAATTGGTGGATCACTGTATTTGAGTTGTAATTCAAACCCACGGACTCTTCTGTAGTTTTCTCTTGCCCAGCCACATTGGACAGTAGCCGGCCCCTCCCTCACGGAGGACAGCAGTTCGTGAAACCTAATTGATGAAAATTTCAGTCAAGTGTGGATTCCTGAGCGGAGTTTTTCGGCCAGAAAGGGATGCTGCTCGGAGCCACAGCAGGCTAGGCAGCCCTATAGAAAATTGAGGGGAGGGGATCCCGCCTGGGCAACAGACATTTTGAATTATCTGAAATGGCAGACAACTTTTCCCAGAACGACAGGAGTAATTAAATAGACTGGATCCCTCCTGGTGGGGAATATGGGTGTGGGCTGGCAGTTATGGCTGTGTAGCAAACTGTCAATTTGCTAGACTTAAAAGTGAGACTAGAGCTGTGGAAACTGAGGAAAAGGTCTCTGCACCACAGAGGCGGGAGCCAGCAGTAGCCAGCCCCTCCCTGGCATTGATCGCAGTTACCAGTTTGTTGGAGAATGTGGGAGCAGACTGGAAAGGTTTGGGAAGTGTGGACTCCTGCACCGAGTTTGAAGGTTGGATAGGAGTGTTATCTGGAACAGAGCAGAGGAGGTTGAGCAACAGTTAGGAAACAAACTTTTATAGAAACTCCAAAAATGGTGCCTGGCCAAGTAGGGTGGTTACCATGGTAACAATGTAAACTGTGAATCAGGTATAAGCCTGGGAACCACTCACATCGCCACCTGGTGTCTAGAAAGTATATTGCCTTATAAATATATTGCTACTAAAGTTGACATCAAAGTCATACATACAGATGTGTATTTCTATATATATATACAAGACTAACTTTTTTGTGGTTGGTACCCCTTTCTTTCTTTTTTTTTCATCCATTTCTTGGAGGAGCTATTGTTAATTTTTTTTATTCTATTTTTATTTTTTTCTTTCTTCTTTTTCAACTTTTTTATGAATACTACCTTTTTTCCTTCTCTACTCCTCTTCTTCCCTTCTTATTATTTCTGAGAGTGCTTACATCAACTTTTTAGAGGCTTTTTAAAAAAATATTTTACGACTATCATTATTTTTATTGTAGATTTTTTTGTTTTGCTTTGTTTTTTGTTTTTGTTTTTTTCTTGTCTGTATATCTGTATTTCTGACTGTTCATGCATCTGTGGGCTTGTGTTTCTGGTAGCCTTTTTATTTGTTAATTTTCTCATTTGGTCTCAATGTGTTTTGTGTTTTGCTAAATCCTCAGGTTGTCTATTTGCCCTAACTCCAATTTTCACATTCAACGAAAACAAGGGGGAATGGGGTACGATGGCTGATTGGAGCCAGCTCTCAAAAGAAGCTCCAGTCCGGAGGAAGAGATAACATCCAGAAAGAACCCAACAAAGCTGAAGGAGGGGAGCTTAGCAGAGAGATGAGATAGATAACTGCTCGTCTTCCCTGCTGAGGCTAGCTTCCACTCCAAAGAAACTATTTTCAGGTACAGATCTCATCCCAAAAAGGTTGTGTTGCTGTCCCCTCCCCTAACAGAGTTGCTTGCTTGCTGTGTGACCTCTGCTGGTGAGCGATAAACTGACGCTCTCCTTCCTTGCCCCACTGGAGGGAATTGCTGGAAGATGGGACTCCTTCTCAAGAGAGCCCCTGTTGAGAGTCTAGGAATTCCCTTGTCTGGCAGGAAATTTGAACAAATATTTTCCTTGCCACCTTGATCCTTCAGTCTACTCCCCCCGACCCTGGCCTGGCAGTCTAGAAGTCCAACTCCTCCAGAATCCAGAATATCTGCATTTATTGGCTAGGCTGGGCATTGCATAGATGGTGGCAGTACAGCTGTGCTGTACATGTGAATCCAGTAACTGTACAGGAAGACTAGAGGGAAAGGTGACTGACCTGTCCCCAAAACAGAGTATCTCAGCAGCAGACCAAGGCTTGGGTTCCTGCACTGCAGGTGGAGGCTCAGAAACTGCTGAGGTGCACAAACCTAAGAGGAGGCACCTCCCATCCAACTTCAGTATTAGTAGAGTGATCTTGCTGGGGTCTAACTCTGGAGAGTCATCTCCCAAACTCTGTAGCTTGCCAGAGGGAACTAGACCTCACTCTATAGGGACTCCAGAACTGCAGAACAGCAGCAACAAATGTGCAGGGGCTGAGGGAAAAATTTTTTTGCTGTCTGGATATCTTCAGGTTTGGACAAAGCTTGGGGGAAGTTTCTTCAGCTGCCATTGTGCACCTGAGGCAGGCAGACCTCAGTTTCCCCTGCTGGATTGTGGCAGACTGTTGTAACCACAAGGAGGAGGCAACTCTGGCACCCACATAGCCCTGGCACATTTGCTTAGTGTACAGAACAGGGCCACAGAGACTGAGTTAACAAAGACTGCCAGAGAGACTACCAGAGACTGGGTTGACCAGAGTCTGGTGGTGAAGAACGACCAAGGAGGGGTAAGAGGCATCAAACCCCTGGCTCTAAACCTCCTACTGGATGGGCCTTTCTGATTCCTTGGAGCCCCAGAGGCACTCAAATCACACTTGAGTTGCCAATAAATCCCTAACATCTAGTTGATGGAGGCCTCTGGAACTCTCCAGCTAGAGAGTGGGAGATGTCTGGGACAATGGGTCTGGAAACTCTTGAACTGGACAAATTATCTGAGGACCCTTTAAGGTGGGACCCAGGTTTTACTGTAATGGGAAGGTAGATTATCCTCTCCCAGATATTACTGGTGGGGGAAGGGATGTCCTAGTTTCTTGTTTTTCACCTAAGCTGAGACTGCAACCCAGAGTTACTGATTCACTAGGATTGGACAGAGCCACCGAACCCTACTACAACAAGCAGGCCTCTAGAGTCACAGACTGTAGTACGGTACGGTCCTTTGCAAAATTGTTGAGGAAAAGCTGCAGTCACCAGTCCCAGTTCCTAGGTGAAGGGCTGGTCAACTACAACTGTAGAATTTTCCAGTCCAATTTCACCTTCCCTGCTCATCTACCTAAATGCTGAAAAACAATCATGTGAAGGAATCAGCAGAAAAACTCTGGAAACATGAATAAACAGAACAGTTGGACTCCCCCAAGGATGACAAACCAGCCAATGCAGATGATACTATCCAGAAACAGACAGGTGAGGTGTCTGAAATCTAATTTAGAATTTGGATTGCAAACGAGATCAACAGAATGGAAGTAAAGATGGAGGTAGAAATTGTAGTATTAATTTCAGAAGATGTCTCAAGAATTCAATAAATTCAAAGACAAAATCAACAAATATTTAGACACATTGAGAAAAGAAATTGCAGCCCTACATGATATGAGAAATACAGTAGAATCCCTCAGTAGTAAGAGAATGGAACAGGCAGAAGAAAGGATTTCCAACATCAAAGACAAAGCTTTTGAATATTTCCAAATGATCAAAAAGGAAGAGAAATGGAAAGCAAAAACAAATCATTCTCTCATAGAACTCTGGGATACATCAAAGAAAACCGATATTTGCTTCATAGGGATCCCTGAAGGTGATGAAGGAGCTTCACAAGGCACATAGGCCCTTCTTCATGAGATTATGAAAGAGAACTTTCCAGACATGAGAAGAGATCATGAAATCCAGATAGCAGATAGTTTCAGAATCCCAGCAAACTCAACCTGAATAAGACCTCCCCCAGACACATCAGAATTAACTTTATAAAGTAAATATAAAGGAGAAAATCCTGAAAGCAGCCATGGTAAAAAAAAAACCATAACCTATAAGGAAAAGAATATTAGAATGACTGCAGATCTCTTTGCTGAAATCTTTCAAGCTAGAAGAGGGTGGTCATTGACTTTTAATCTCCTAAAACAAAATAACCTTCAACCCAGGATCCTGTACTCAGCTAAATTGAGTTTCATTTATGATGGAGAAATTAAATACTTTAACAACATTCATATGTTGAAGAAATTTGCCATAACTAACCCAGCTCTTGAGGATATTCTCAGACCTATCCTCCATAATGGCCAGGGCAACTCTCCACCACAAAAGTAAACTCACTCTGAAAGTTTTGATTAAATTCCAAATTACACAGTGGTGACATGATTAAAAATGTCCACTGATCTTTCGAAAAACTCGATACCAAAAATTTATACCAGGCCTATCCATATTCTCAATTGATGTGAATGGATTAAACTGTCCTCTAAAGAGGCACAGGTTGGCTGACCGGATACAAAAACTCAAACCAGATATCTGTGCCATACAGGAAACTCATCTTACCTTAAAAGATAAATATAGACTCAGGGTGAAGGGATGGTCATCTATATTCCAGGCAAATGGAAAACCAAAAAAAGCAGGTGTTGCAATTTTATTTGCAGACACAATAGGCTTTAAATGAACAAAAGTAATGAAAGATAAGGAGGGTCACTACATATTAAGAGCAAGACTCAATATAATGAGATTTCAATTATTAATATTTATGCAGTCAACAAAAATGCACCTCAATTTATAAGAGAAACTCTAACGAACATGAGCATCTTGATTTCTTCCAGCTTCATAGTTGTTGGGAATTTTAACACCCCTTTAGCAGTATTAGATAGATCCTCCAAAAAGAAGCTAAGAAAAGAAATTTTAGATTTAAACTTAACCATCCAACAATTGGATTTAACAGATATTTATAGAACATTTTATCCTAACAAAACTGAATACACATTCTTCTCATTAGCTCATGGAACATACTCCAAAATTGATCACATCTTAGGTCACAAATCTAACCTCAGCAAATTTAAAAGAATAGAAATTATTCCTTGCATCTTCTCGGACCACCATGGAATAAAAGTTGCACTCAACAATAACAGGAATTTGCATACTCAAAAACATGGAAGCTAAATAACATTATGCTGAAAGATAGATGGGTCATTGATGAGATTAAGAAGGAAATCACTAAATTTTTGGAACA
>CAUYON010001365.1:0-12039 GCA_963573935.1 Arctocebus calabarensis
GGGGTGTCTGGACAGCCGGTTACCAAATTTTTCTCCCAGCCTCTAAGTTGCAATTGGGAGGACTTCCTGTTCTCTCATGCCTCCCTAATCGTCCCTGAAATTCCTGCTCCCCGTTTGGGGAGGAACATACTAACTAAAACAGGAACTTTCCCCTTCTGGAGATCTAGTCATGATCAAAACTCTTCCCTCTAATTCACCTTCTCTGACCCCAACTTGGGAAGACCCCTTTCCTGTTATCTTGTCTTCTTCTACTGTTAAAGTTATAGGAGTCGATTCCTGCATATGTCATTCACGAGTGAAGTCCTGGAACCCTCCATCTTCTACGGTGGCAGGCAAAGAAGACAGCCAACCACAGACCACCTACACTTGTAAGCCAAAGAAAGTTTGAAGTTGTTGTTTGGGCAACAGCAAGAAAAACCCTAATCTGGTTTTCTTTTGGCATCATTGAATAAGTGCTTCTGACCTGACCCTGTTCTACCTTTGCCTATTACTAAATACACTAATCAGATTTATGTTTTCCAGAAATGTCATCAAGCCACATACAATAAAGATGGTTCCAGTCCATGAACCCCTGTATCACTCTCCTCTGGAGAAACCCCAACTGCCCCCTTCTATCACCGCCCGATTCAGCAGGAAGCAGTTAGATCGAGTCTTCGCCCCTTTTCCATAACAGCAGTTGGAGTTTCTACTCAGAAAGGGAGAATTGATGCAGGACAATTGGCGCCTGAGCCAGCTCAGCGGGGCTGGCAGACCTTCCGCCTCCTCCTTGGCAGTGTTGCTGGTGTGGCAGCCAGCTGAAGAGCCAGCGGGCTGGATGACAGGCAAGAAGGGGGACCCCCAACCTCCACCGGAGGCTCCAAATGCCAAAAAGCCTGGACAACTGCCGAGGAGACACCTGTGCCTTGGTGTCTCCTTCACTTCACACCAAGGACTAAATGTGGAACCCCCATCTCCTATGCCTGGGTCAATTTCTTGTGAATTTCCTAGGCCTCAATTCCATGAATGGACTGTATCCATTCATTGATACATTCATTCACCTTGCCCCTGGTGGAAAGGACTGTATTCCATTCCTCTCCTGGCCAGGGAACCCATGCACCTATGTATACTCTGAGACTAAAGGCCTAAAGGAGGACATGGGGAAAGACCGGGAGAGAAACGGAGAGAGCCTCTCTCTCCCCACTGGAGTTCTCTCCCTCTACCAGGAGCTTTAGTGTTTTCTGTATTCTTTTCTGTGAATAGATTCTGTCTTACCACTGGGGGGTGAGGGGAAATAATGTAATGAAGAATAATAAAATACATGTTAATTGCAAGAAAAAAAAATTAATGTTTAAGTAATGTTCTTTAGTCAAAATTGAATCCAATTTATGTGAGGATTGGTCACTATTTTTTTTTCTTTTCTTTTAACAACGTGTGTTCACAGAAACAACCCTACGACCCACCCCATTATTAACATGGATTTTTTTGAATATTCTTTTTAAAATTAGAAGCTAAACATTAATTTTGATTATTAATATCATCTAATATTGAAATAAGATTTTGTTTTTCTCTAAAAATTTTTGCACACTGTTTAATTTTATATTTCTTGCATAGATACCTCTGCACACTGGAAAAGTCTTAAACTTAGTCTTAAACTTGGCTTAGAATGAAGCAGATACTACAAAGGTAAATTTATAACATTAAAGTATAACTCAGTTCCTCAGTATTTTATGAATTAAATTTGGGAAATTTATTACAAGGTACATGACATGGACTCTAATATGTGTATTTAAACAATCGAATTTTATATAATTTTCCAAAATATGCTAAGGAGAGGGAAATTATTAATCCAAATAAATCAGATAGCATCACCCAGTAGTGGAAGACAGTGAGTAAACCTTTCTCCTTTTAGGAGGAGCAAAGATGAAATAGCAGCCTCTAACAACCCAGAGTCACAGAAATCCTGGGAAGAGAATTTCTGGTTTAAGACTTATTGTCCCAGTGTTTTCAAAGATAAGGAAAATTCATTAATGGAAGGGAGATAGTGATTTTAAGTGTATTGATTACTTTGCAAGGTGAAGGGACAGGAGAATCATTAGAGCAGTGATTTTCAGCTGGTGTGCCATGGCACCCAGGGGTGTCATGTGAGGATCCTAGGTGCACTGCAAAATGTTCAAATATCATTAACTAAATGATTTTCAAAAGAAATTCAAAGCACAGTAAATATATTATTTTTATTATTCTTTTTTTGATCATCCTAATTTAAGTGTACCATGGAAGTGTAACTGTAGGTTCACATGTGCTGTGAAATAAAAAGGACTGAAAAACACTGCATTAAAGTTATATCCTTAATGAAAAATAATATAATATTAATTTTATGGTATTTTATGATATAATTAATCATAAGAATAGCATAATTACAAATGGGAAAAAAAACAAAATATACACATATTAAGAGCAAGTTAAGAAATGAAAAAAAGATCGTTGGAAGACATCCTTAGAGAATGTTGTGTTTGTCTTTTCTCCCATATTGCATGCATCAAATCTTCTGTCATGCACTTAGTTTTATACATTTAAAAGATCATTTTAATTGTATTTACATATTAATATCATATTGACCTTTTTTAAAGCTATGTCTATTTAAAAATATGTACAAGTGAGAGATATTTAAGTATTGCCCTTTTCCTGCAACTCACATTGCTTCTCAGCATTTTAAGGAGATGAGGGTTAATCTCAAATTTGCTCAAATCCCTGAAGGATCCTTGAGGGATTCTGCCACCACTTTTTATTTACAGTGCTACCATGAAACATATCATATTTTGGAAACTATCAAGGTAAGGAGTATCATTGAATTATTATTGTTTACCATGACCTCAGAGGTAAAAATATCTTATGTTTATACTCAATTACATTTTCTCCATCTATTTAGGTTGGTATAATAAATACTACAAATTGGGTAGTTTATAAAATGCAGAAAATTCATTTTTCACTGTTCTGAAAGGTGGGAATTCCAAGACCAAGGTACGTGCAGATGTGGTGTCTGATGAAGGCCTGAGTTCCAATGGACGGCTCTTCCTTTCCATATCCTCACAAAGTAGAAGGGGAGAGCACAGTCCCTCGGGACAACTTTATAAAAAGCTACAATAATTCCACATGAGAGGGCTTTAGCTAAGGGCTTAATCATTTCTCCAAAGGCCTCACCTCCTAACACCATACTTCTACAAATTCGGTGTCTAGTTTATGTCTAATACAAATACTCCCATCATGAAAGCCATAGCAAACATCAACATCATTTCACTTCTATATCCTCTGCTTAATATTTCTTAACAGTATTGAACATTATAATGCCCTTATTTTACTTCTATTTTCGTCTACCTTTCTCAAACCTCCTTTATTCTGACATTTTTACTCATTTACATTTTATTTCCACTTCTCTTCAAACAATCCTACTGACTTCCATAATAAGTTAGTTACTTCCATCTCTCCTTATTCATTTTGTTCATAATGTATAAACTCTGAGGCTGTAAGATAAATATAATTTTTAAAACGTAGCCATCTAAATAGATTATCTTTTATAAAGGACCCTAAAACTACATAAGTGAAGAACTAAAGTTTGAGAAAAAACCACAAAATATAAGTTTTAAAATATCTGTGAGAAAAATAAAAAGTGTCATCTAGTAATTTTGATGAATTTTGAGTCTTAAAATTAAGTAGTGGTCAATAATGAATTGGTTTGTAGATTTCATAATAGATAAGGAAGATGCTCTACTGTAATATGTATTATTTATAATGTGATATCCTTGATTCTAATAAAATATGCAGTGGGTTAATAGTTCAGAACCTGAGGCATATTTCAACTTCTGCCTCTAACCACCCACTTCGGAAATGACCTACATCCCCAGCTCTTGTGGTATTTCAGTGACATGCGTGGAAAGATGGTGGAATGATGTGTTGGCATCCTTACACACTAAGAAAGCAGTGATGCTTGCCAATGCAAATATTATTTTTTGTGGAGTCCCACCGTTACTTGGATTTAAATATGGGTATTTTTCTTATACTAGAATCCAATAAAACAATGAACTGCCGGTCCGAAGACTGAGCAAGCTAATCAATCTCCTTTCTGACAAATATAAAACTACTCTCTGTCATTGGTTTCATGCTTCATATTCCTTGTTTGCTTTTCAAACAATTATGAAGCTTTCTATTAAGAAATGCTCTCTTTTAAATCACCTTAAAAATACAGATTCTGTGTAAGAATTTGAGATACCCAGGGGCTTTCCTGGTGGAATGGCAGTTCTTTGATATATTGTAGGGTTGATTAAGTAATTAAATAAAACACTATATTCTTAAATTTTTACTTTCAAGAATACTGTCCTAGAAGTGAGGGCTGGAATTATTTTTAAAAAATCTTATAACCTGGCATTTTAATTTTTAATAACCACCTTCTAATGAAAAGAACCCCCAAATGTGTATGCAAGCTTGAAAAATCAAGACAGACACTCTGTAAAAGACAGCATGCAAGTTATCTAAAGGCCAATTCTTATATAGTCAAATTAATACAGAATGAATGTTTTGGGGAGAGGATATAGCATAAAAATTGTACAAATGACTCAGACGAGAATAACACCAGAAGACATATAAATAGCTCTGTGTGTCAGGAGCATGGAGATAAGTAAAGATATGAGAGGAGAAAGAGGGACGAATCACTAATGACATTTCATATCTTGCTAAAGTTATTGGATTTTATCCTGGGGATTTTAGGTGGGGAAGTGACCCTATCAGGAGTGTGTTTGAAAAAGAGTCTTGTATCACCAGCGTGAAGGACAGATCTGACAGGGATCTGAGGCAGAGTGAACATTTAATAGATAGGGGAGACGCAAAGAACAGCAGAGACAGTGCACATTAGTGAGCCTTCAAAAATGTTTATTGAGTTGAAATGAATTGAAGAAGTTTGTCAAAACTTTTCTTTCTCACGTCTTATTTTTAGCAAATGTCAATAGCTGCTATTCATTGGTTTACTTCAAAGTTTCTCCACTGAACCCCAGTGAGGGTGTGAGAGAGTTGAAGTCTGGGTGAATGACCCATCTCATCACAGATGCTTCAAAAATGTCATCAAACATTCCTCTACAGATGGTCCTATTGTTCGGCATGTCTTTACAGGTCCTGAGTCTTATGCTACAATGTGATGTACAAAATAGTATTCTGCTTTTGGCCCTGAAATTCCATATGAACCTTAATTATTCCCTTTACCCCTGGATAAACAGCATGTCAACGACCTTGTCCACTTTGATGGCATAACTTTACTCTTTAGTTACTAACTACTCTTGCTGATGTTTATACTCTTTCTCTTTTTCTTCTGGGTCATTTTCAGAATGTTTTCCCAATTAAATCAATCATTTAGCAGTTTCTTGTCAATAATTTTGAAAGTTTAGATATATCAAAGAACAAGCTGCCCACTGATGATTGAGAGCTTACTGCAGCATGTTCATTTTTGAATCACTTTAACATTTCTTGAATGTGTCATTTCAACGCTATCACATAAATGAAAAGAAATATAAATTTTCTTATTTCACAAATGAGTGGACTAAGATACAAAAATTGACTTATAAGAAGATGGTCAAAGTACTTAATTCAAAAAGGAAAAATTCTCACAACTAAAAATCATTATTGTAATATCTATAGTATCTACTATATATATGGGTAGTAACAATTTTAGGTCAATCTTGACAATGAAAAAATGTTATTGTATACACACATTTTTTTAATGAGTATATGTGTTTCCAGCCTCATATACTGAAACACCTACAAACAATAATAAACCCAGGCCTATTGACCATTTTGGCAAACACAAGGAGACTCCTAAATAGCAATCCTCATTAAAATGAATCAGAAGACCTTGGAAAAAATGACTGAATCCAAAATGCTGCAAACAATGTATAAATTTGGTCTAAACGATTTGGGTAAATTCCCCAAATCAAGCTTTGAAAAATTTCCAGGAGCATGTCAAAAGGATTCATAGTACAATGTGAAGAGGCTTATGTTGTTAAGATGAGGAAATTGGAGCAGCAAAACAAGTGGTTGCTGAAAAAATGATTGAAATTAATGATGAATGAAGTACAGTAAATTCATGAATTGGTATTGCCACTTAATAAAAATTTCCTCAGTCCCTTATACAAGGTAACCAAGCCTTGTGTAAACTGAGAATGGAAAAACTTCACCATTCATTTTGACATTCTTGTAATGAACTGCAGCAAAATAACTAATGAAGTTTTGAAAATTAATGATTCTTGATGACAAAGGAAAAAAATTGCTAAACCTGTAGCATCATCATTTGACAACCACTAGTGAAATTGCAGAGATGCTAAAGAGGAATCAGCTAACCACACTTGAATCCATTAGTCAATATTGGTCAAATATCTTCTTTTGAAAAAGGAAAAGCAAACAAAAAATTTCTATTGCAGGAAATACAACTATTTCACTAAAAAGTTATAAAATAATTATTTTCTTCTTACGTGATAAGTGGACAAAAGAGCTATCCTGGGAGAGGAAGATAATGACATTGTGGGGGTTGGGGCCATTGATAAAATGTAAGACTCAAATATTTCTGAAGGGTCCATAGAGCAGCAATGGTGTAGCAGCTACTTAGGGAACATGGCATAGACCAGGACTGAAAATAGATTATATCTTCAGTATCAACCAATAGGAGCTTTGCTCTTGATAGCAACAGAAGAGTTTGGAATTTCCCCAAAATTTGGGTAGCATAGTTACTGACAGCACAGGTCAGCTGTGGAGGCTACCAACTAGAAATATGTTAAGCCATCAACGTCACAATATCCCAAAGCATAGTGATCGTGGTCAAAATTAAACTTAAAACCATTTTCCCAACAAGGGAGAAAGATAGGTAATTGTCCCAAAACTGAATGCTTCCAAATTTTGATGAGTAATATCTATCTATCCATCTATCTATGTGCCTACCTATCTACTTATCTACTTATCATCTCCAAGTTCTACTATCATATAGTCATCTTGGATTACTTACTTGATTTCACTGAGAATACGTCTCATTTATTTAATGAGGAAAAATGTGTATATCATAGTAGAGTTGTAATGGTTGAGTAAGACACTGTATAAAAAGTGACTATTATAATGTATGTTATATTGCAGATTCTCACTAAATACTCTGCATATAGGATATTGAATTGGTATAAAATACTAACGTACTACTTATGTATTTGTGAAGGTGAAAAAGAAGAGTAAGGGAAATAAGAGAAAACACACACACACTCCCAGTCCTGGAAAATTAGATAAATTGGAAGAAAAGACCCCTATTTTATAGGAATAAAAATTCTAAATAAAATTAGAAAATGAGATCTGACAAAAGTAAAAATAGCATTGTAGGCTATTTTAGGAAAGGACATATTCCTTAAATTAAATGATTGGATTACATGCACACTATGCCATATAGTATTAACTGGTAAGAATGAATGGTTCCTAAAATAGCAATGGAAAAATGTATATCCATTAACGTATCATTTCCAGTGCCCAGTGCCTGCAATTAAGACATATTCAATTAGGAAAGAAAGAACTGTAAATTTATTGCACAATTTAAATTTTTCATTATTTGCTGATTAAGCCATTTGCTAATCATTGTTTCTATACTTTTGATCATTATATTGTGAAATTAGTCTACTATTAGCACCTGTATCATGTAAACACATTAGATTATGAGTATTTTCATATTTCATTTTTTTTTTTTTGCTCCTCAAAAAAGAGGACACAGAAAAGCTTTCTTTAAGTATAGGAGCTATTAAAGAGATATCAAATTTGTAGTGGAAAAATGAGCCAATCTAAACTTCTCAGATATTTTCTATTTTACAATATAACAAAAAATTAGAACCCATTCATCATCCCTTGATTTACGGCAATAAAGGAATAATATTTGAGTCTGGAAATCCATTTTGGATAACATAGGTCTTGGGTCTGGATGTTTGAACAAGATACAAAGTCACAAGACAGTTTCTTGGATGTCATTTTGATTTCCCAGAGTTTAAATGTACTCAGATACATGAACGTGATAAAGTCTGGAGCTGGAAAGATTCTGTTGACCAAAATGGCTAAAACTGGTGAGAAAAAACGGAGGCACTGGAAACAAGCCACAGACAGACGTTGCAGACCCTCCTACATTGCCTGCAACTAGTCTTGTTGCTCACTAAATTTGACAACATTTGTACTTGAAAGTTATCCTTCAGAATTGAAAGAACTGTACCTTCTGTTAGCTGGCACACTGAAGATTTGTTTACATTAATGCTCCATCTGACATTTATCATCGTTCATTTAAGCAGTGTTATCTATAATCATAGAATGGTGGAACATTAGAAACTGAGACATCCACATACGGTAGGTAATAAATGATTCACATTATATCAAAGAATAAGCTAGTCCAGAATCCTAAAATTTATTTAGTTGTAGTTGGTCAAGAACTTAGCATAGGGCCTTTTACTCAATTCTGAATTTTTAAAATGTCTCCTGTGTTACAAGATATTATTAACACCTGGTAGGAGTTTCTGTGAGAAGTACACATAGTTTTATGTTATGTTATTTTATTTGGAAAATAAAACAAAAACTAAAGATTTGCGCAATTTACCCACATAATGATTACCTATACTGTTCCATAAATAAGAGAATCTTGAAATTTATATTATGTTAGTAAATAGAATTAGATTTTTAAAAAATCAAATACAAGAATTCCATACCTCTACCTTGTTCCAAAATGAATGCTTTATTTGGACAATAGTTCCATTATGGAAATTTTTTCAAATGAAGCACAGTTGTGGTTTCCCTTGTTTAATATTTTGTTGTATATAGCAATTCAGACAAATAATGATTTTATCAAAATTATTAATACAACACAACATAAACTATATCCTAATCTTTATTAGTGATTTCATTTCAAAATTTAATTTAAATGTTTGTAATTTCCCCATTTCTATTTTCTCATTAAAAGGAAAGTATTTGGGGGGTGCATACAATGATTTTTCATAGATCATATGGCAGACCAATGAACTGTTATCTCAACAAGACTAAGGGATCTAATGCAACTTTATGGGGGTCCAACTTCTCTTCTAATACTGTGTATTTTACTCTTTTCAAACGGTGTTTTCTAACTTGTAGTCACTATTAAATTGGAATTAATTGATCAACATCCACTTGTACATGTGGAAATAAAACTCAGTGGAAACCAAGCAGGTAGGAAGGGAGATGGGTAAATTCACACATAACAGGTACAAACCACGTTATCGGCATGATGGATAAATGTATAACTTTGACTCAAATTGTACAAAAGCAATTCATGTAAATATAACTTTTGTACTCCTATAATAATAGTCAGAAAATAAATGAATGAAGAAAGAAGGAAGGAAGGAAGGCAGGTAGAGAAAAAGAAGAGAGAGAGAGAGAGAAAGAAGGAAAGAAAGAAAGAGGAAGGAAAGGATGAAGGAAGGGGAAGGGAAGGGAAGGGAAAGGAAAGGAAGGGAGAATTAAGTAATTTTCCTAAAGTACTTCCCAGTAAACTCTTTATATTATACCTCTGTTTCAAGAAATTCCACTAAGACATGGAAAATTGATCTCAGCAGTGGCTCCCTTGTCATGGTCAGATCAGAGACATGACAGATGATCGCATTGCACAAAGCAGAAGATTCACGGAACTGCTACCACACACCAAAAAGCCACCCTCTTCACTAAAATATGCAACAGCATGTCACCGTATCCTCACACTGCCGACTTCCAAGTGAAAGCCTCGAGTAGAAGGTTCAATATCCTGCTGTCTATTTTCTTGGTTAGGCTTCTTTAGCACTATCTTCCCAAACTGAGAGAAGGGAGCCAGGCTTTGTATCATTATTAACTAATCATTGGGTATGGGTAGTTCTAAAGACAGGGCACTGTCGTAGATGGGCCTTCTCTTGAATGATGGCAATACATTGAGATAGACTTATCTTTGAACTTTTAGTACCCATGACTGCTGGCATCTTGGTCCTGAGAGGGAGACCCCAACTCTGCACCACAGCTACAAGTTAATGGTGTGGTATGGGCGTTTAACCTCCTGGCTGTTTAACCTCCAAGTCCAGCTTTCTGGATCACCTAGAAACTGTGTGTTAAGAAGCTTAGTCACATGCCTTTTGTTTAATTAAAATACAGTAGAAATTCTGTAAGTTGAACATCCAAGGGCTGGTAACAATTGGTAACAATATATGGAGGTGATCAACATAAGGAACTGGGCCTACTAGATTGACAGGTCAATGTGGTGCATATCTGGTCTACGAAAATTAGGTCAACTTAAAGAGGTGGTCAAATGTGGAGATTCTACTATAGGTTGTATTTCTCACAAGCAATAGTCCTGGCTGACATAACCTTGTATTTCTATAATTTATTCTAAATTCTTACAGAGGTTTCTTTTCCCACTGATAACTACAAATTAGAATGTTTCATCACACATTGAATAGAAAGTTTTCAAGATTTTATAAGGATTGTTGACATGAAATGGTGAATAGAGAAAATCAGTCTTTATGTATGTGTTTCTTCTAATCTTTCTTTACGTTAGAGATTGTAGGTGAAGATTATGTGTCATGGATGCAAAAAAGGTGTAGTTTTCATCTCCACCTTCTCTGCAATAAGCTCCATTGTTGACCAGCACATGGAGGAGGCAGGGAAATCAGAGGGGAGGAAGCATTATGCATGTCTTCACCAAAAAATAAAGGAGGAAAGAAAGACAGAAAATATATCCAAATGGCAGTAGCTTGGATGAAAATGGGTTATTTGTTTTTGTCTTACTATTTCTCCTAGAAGGTAATTAATTAGGTAGAACTAAGGCAAGACCTCCTCCTGTGGGTAAAACTTGCAATAATAATATATGTACGCATTCATTCCCCAGCACACTCGGAAATATTCTAATTGCTCTCTAAGATTGAAAAAAAAGAAAAAGTAAACCAGGTGAACTTTTTAGCAAGAAGTTATTCCATTTTGCTCATTATCTTCTTTAATTCTCTGTCCTCTAATTCTATAATTCTGATGTGTGACTATTAGGATGGCAGGAATAGTCTCCTGCCAAGAGGAACACAGCGTGGGAGTCAGGATATAAAACAGAGAATTGTATCAGAAAAAAAACTGACACGTAGAGAATGTCTGGAGAACCTGAGAGGAATCTCAGTAGTAATTGCAGAAGAAGCATTGGCAAGAAGCTTGTAGGCTCAGGAAGGCCTACAGAGTCTTGCAACACCACTGTTTTTCAAGTGCTGTGGGCTGCTGGTAGAACTATTAAGCCCACGAAGGAGATCTCTACAGCCCCTGCTGTTCATCCATCTGCAGAAAGTTTCATATGCCAGTTTTCCTAATGAGGGTGGGCGAGGAGGGCATCCTGTTGAGATTAAGTCCACAGCACAATAAAGGAAGAAACTGCTTTCCACCTAATTGAGATGCTACCAAGAAATGTGCTAATTATCGAGACAGAAGAACATTTTGTATATGTGGTAACTGCAATTCTTAAATGAAAAGATTTGAGGTGATCTTTGGATTCATTATTCAACAAGAAACAGTGCAGTCTGCTGAGAATGTTGATCTAACTAAGCGTTCCAAGGGTATTTATTTGATCTCTAACCGTGGTTTACCTAGAATTCTACTGTGCTCAGAGTGTGCGATAGACCTTCTCCTTTTCACCCAAGAAAGGATGTTCAGAAGCATTATTTTCTTTTTTTTTTTATTTTTTTTTTATTTTAAGTCTTTTTTTAATTTAATTTTATTTTTTTTTGTAAGACAGAATTTATTCACAGAAAAGAAAGAAAAGAATACAGAAAACATTAAGGCATCTGTTAGAGGGAGAAAATTCTAGTGGGGAGAGAGAAGGTCTCTCCGTTTCTCTCCCAGTCTTTCCCCATCTCCTCCTTTAGGCCTTTAGTCTCAGGGTATATATAGGTGTATGGGTTCCTTGGCCAGGAAACAAATGAATACAGTCCCTTCCACCAGGGGCAAGGTGAATGAATGTATCGATGAATGGATACAGTCCTTTCATGG
>CAUYON010001366.1:0-13682 GCA_963573935.1 Arctocebus calabarensis
TATAAAATCAATGTCCACAAATCAGTAGCCTTTGTATTTGCTAGTAACAGCCATGTCAAGGAGATAATCAAAGATTCAATGCCCTACAGAGCAGCCTCATAGAAAATGAAATACCTAGGAATATACCTAACAAAAGAAGCAAAGGACCTCTACAAAGAGAATTACAACACCCTAGAAAAAGAAATACCAGAAGACATCAACAAAGAAGAATATATCATACTTTTGGCTGGAAAGAACACACCAGGCTTTTGGCTGGGAATAATCAGCATTGTTAAAATGCCTATAATTTCCCAAACAATTTACAGATTCAATGGAATCCTCATTAAAATATCAACATCATACTTAGAGGAACTGGAAAAAATACTTCTTTGTTTTATATGGAACCAGAAAAAAACCTGTATAACTAAGGCAATTTTTAGTAAAAAAAAAAAAAACTATGCGAGAGGCATCCCTCTATCCGACATAAGGTTATATTATAAGTCCACAGTGATCAAATTACCCTGGTATTAGCACAAAAATAGAGACATAGACATATGGAGCTGAATAGAAAGCCAAGAAATAAAAACAGTCAGTCTCTTATAGCCGTCTGATCTTTGATAAACAAAACAAAAGCATATACTGGGAAAAGGAACCCCTATTCAATAAATGGTGCCAGAGATCTGGATAACCACATGTAAAAGATTGAAACTGGACCCACACCTTTCACTGCTTATGAAAATTGACTCAAGATGTATCAAAGCCTTAAACTACTAAGACATGAAACAATAAAAATCTTAGAAGAAAGTGTGGGAAAAACTCTTGCGGATGTCAACTTGTGAAAAGATTTTATGGAGAAGACTTCAGCAGCAATTGCAATAACAAAAATAAACTAATGGGACTTAAACTTAAAAGCTATTGCACAGCTAAGGACACAACAATTAAAACAAAATGACAACGTTCAGAATAGGAAAAGTATTTTCATGTTACGAATCTGACAAAGGGTTGATAACTAGGATCTATAAAAAACTCAAATTAATCCACAAAAAAAGAGCAAACAATCCCCTATATCACTGGGCAAGAGATATGAACAGAACCTTCTCTAAAGAAGACAAATGAATAGCTAACAAACATTTGAAAAAATGCTCAGCATCCTTAATCATCAGAGAAATGCAAATCAAAACCACCCTACATGAGAATAGCCCACATCACAATGTCCCAGATTTGCAGATGCTGGAGTGAGGGTGGATGGAGATGAACACTTTTACACCATTGGTAGGACTGCAAACTAATAGAGCGTCTTTGGAAAGAAGTATGGAGAACCCTCAAAAAACTCAAATTAGACCTTCCATTTGACCCCACATTCCCACTATTAGGCATCTACCCAGAAGAAAAAAAAATCATTTTATCATAAAGACATTTGCATTAAAGTTGATCGCAGTTCAATTTACAATTGCCAAGTTGTGAAAACAATCTAAGTGCTCATCAACTCAGGAATGGATTAACAAGCTGTGGCACAGGTATACCATGGGGTAATATTCAGCTGTAAGAAGAGATGGTGACTTTACATCCTTTGTATTAACCTGGATGGAGTTAGATAACATTCTCTTTAATAAAGTATTACAAGAATGGAAAAGCAAACATTCAATGTATTCAATTTTATTATGCAGCTAGTAGCTCAGTTGGTTGGGTGCCGGCCACATACACTGAGGCTGGTGGGTTCGAGCCCAGGCTGGGCCAGCTAAAACAACAATGACAACTACAACAACAACAAAAAATAGCCGGTGTTGTGGCAGGTGCCTGGAGTCCCAGCTATTTGGGAGGCTGAGGTAAGAGAATCACTTAAGCCCAAGAGTTTGAGGTAGCTGTGAGCTGTGATGCCACAGCACTCCACTAAGGGTGACATAATGAGACTCTGTCTAAAAACAAACAAATAAACAACAAAAAAGTATGTCTATATAAGAGAAAAACTTAATTCAATGGGGGACATGGGGAAAAGGAGGGGATTTGGTGTGCTCCCAATTAAAGGGCACAAAGTGGGGTTATATGGCATACATTTTGTGAGACACAACTACAGGAGGGACTCTACCTAACAAATTCAAAAATTGTGACTTGGTTATTTGTATCCACCCTCACAATAACCTAAAATTGAAAAAAAATAGAAAATATTAATTTTACCAACAATATAATATCCTAAGGCTGCATTATAATGAGCTTATATGAACATCACCCTATTTATTTTTAAAAATACAGTTATAATGAATTTTCCTATATAATATAAAAAACTTTCTAGCACCAGAAGAATTACCTAGTTGTAGTAATAGTGAAAATGTGCACACAAGAAAAAAAAGAACAAAATCAAGAAGACAGGACTTTGTTAGCATCTGAGTATACATTTACACATTATTTAATGACCCTGCATATTTCATCAATGAAAGACTTGCATCAAATACAATAGTGTGCCATTTCTCCATGGTAGGAATACTATAGGCTAAACATTAGCAATAATTATTTCTGGATGAAGAAAATTGTTAGACAAAGAAATCCTCAAAGTTGCTGGATTAAAATGGTTTGCAGCTAAGCTATTCAACTTTGATGAAATATGTGAATAATGGCTAATTATAATCAAAACTACTTTTGAAGGTGGCGCCTGTGGCTCAAAGGAGTAGGGCACCGGACCCATATGCTGGAGGTGGTGGGTTCAAACCCAGCGCCGGCCAAAAAATGCAAAAAAAAAAAAAAAAAAACCCCAAACTACTTTTGAATACAGTAAAAAGCTGAATACTAGAATCTACAATAGATGCTAAGCAGACTCAAGGATTAAATTAACTGTTTTGGAGACAATGAATAGTGAACTTGTTGTGGCAAACGTTGAACTTTTTGAAATCTATTCATTCCCCTTCACTTTGACTATTTCAGGGACTGAATGACAATCTTTGGGTATATGGCTCTAAAAAATTGAGGCTAAATTACAGCAAATTCCTTATGTAAAAATCCTCAGACTTTCAGCAAGAAAATGAGTTACTGCTGAAAAAACAATCAAAAATAATCTTCTTCAGGTTCTCTGAACAGGCAAGAATGCTAGAAGAATTGGGCACAAATGGACTGGCATACACAACACTGGTAATGATACAGTTTCATAACTTATTGAAAGGTCAAATCTACTGCTAATGAGAAATAGATATTATATAACTTTGAAAAGTAAATGACCACATTATTTACAAATGTTAATGCTTAAAAAAATTAAATGCTTCAGAGTTTATTGTGGTTAAACAAGAGAAATGTATAATCTGTGTAAGGCATAAAATTTTAGGTGATAACAGAGTTCAACCTTTATTGCTAATAAACAGAGACATTATATTTTCAGGACAAGGAATAAACACCTCACTTATGTTAACAAATGTGTCTTCTCTGGGTCTCATAGTAAACCAGAGTAGTGTACTTGTCCTACTTTTTCCAGCCTACTTATTTGCTTTAAAACCTAAACTTAGGTGCCTGGGTTAAAATTTAAATTTTTTCTCAATTAAAATGTTTTCTAAAATATACATTAAGGTTTTACAAAGGATAAAAGAAATCACTGCTACTTTAAAATTTAGCATCAAAGTCCCGATCCTTTCATAGATAATCTTTTCAAAAATTTATGGTAATAAAAATAGAAAGGGTCTTATAAAATGTAAAGTTATGATAATCACTAAGAAGCAATTTTTTTTTTTTTTTTTTGAGACAGAGTCTCACTATGTTGCCCTCAGTAGAGTGTCATGGAGTCACAGCTCACAACAACCTCAAACTCTTGGGCTTAAATGATTCTCTTGCTTCAGCCTCCCAAGTAGCTGGTACTACAGGTGCCCACCACAACGCCCAGCTATTGTTGTTGTTGCAGTTGTCATTGTTGCTTAGCTGGCCTGGGCAGGATTCAAACCTGCCAGCCTGGTTGTATATGGCCAGTGCCCTACCCACTGAGCTACAGGCACCACCGAGAAGCAAAAATTTAAAACATATTTAAGCTTGTTGAAAATCATCATTTTTATTTGACATTCATATTCATTCATATTCTTAAGAATGTGATGCATCTGCTATAATCTTTCAGATGAATTTATCTAAAAAGTTATGCATAAATCATAATATTTATAATTCAAGAGAACTTTCTTTGACAATGATATGAATCTATTCACCTCCTTTATTTTTATTTTTTATTATTGAGACATAGTTTCAAGTTTTTCCCCTGGATAGAGTGCTGTGCCATCATAGCTCACAGCAACCTCTAGTTCTCGGGCTCCAGAGATCCTCTTGCCTCAGTTTTTCTATTTTCAGTAGAGACAGGGTCTCGCTTTTTGCTCAGGCTGGTCTGGAACTCGTGGGCTCAAGCAATCCACCTGCCTCAGCCTCTCAGAGTGCTAGGATTACAGGTGTGAGCCACCATGCCCATTATTCACCTAATTTAAGAAAATGTTGAAGCTTACCTTTTATTTATGCTTTGAATTTATTTAAATAAGAAATATTTTGAAAATAATTTGTTCCATAATAGTATAGCATATCTATACAAAATCCTCATACCAGAGATATTTTATAGCTGTGGTTTCCAATTTTGAAGTACTGTATATTCTTTTGAAATACATGAGAGTACCCATGTAGATAGTCTAAGAGCAAAAAAGATTAACAAAAGTGCTAAAAACAATCCCTGCATTTAAACAAAGTGTATGTTCAGTTACTGAAAATAGTTTCTGAGGACAAAATACATGCTATTAATTCATACAAAAATGCTCTTCCCTATTAAGAGAAAGAGATGGAGATATTTTAATGTGGAAACATAAAAAAGTATCGAAATAAATCCTTATTTTGGATTAATAAAGAATAAAAAACTTATGTACCTTCTTTTGATAGGCAGCACATTTCCAGTCTTTGTTGATGAGAATACCCATAGAGCAGGTATGCCTCTTGTAGTGCACTTTTATACCACTTCTTATTATTCTTACATTTTGCTGGCTATATAAATACAGAAAAAGAATAAGATTATTTTTTAAATATATAATTTTGATTTAAAATCCACTTGACTTAACTATTGAGCTAGACTTAATCAAATTTGAAGCACTGCAAAATATATTTCTTAGACATTAGTATCTGATTATCATTTTTGTTATTATTTTAGAATTTAACAAAAGTGTGGAAATTTTGCAAGTTAATAGCCAAAAGGGTCATATGCTTGGTTCACTAAAATAATAGTGATAATATGATTCTGTTTACTTAGCAAGTCATAAAAATTTAAGGCTCTCAATGTAAGTAGTCAATATTAATACATTTTATTAGCATAATTTTGATTCTCTTTTAGTGACAATAACTAAAGTGGTAGAAACTCAGAAGCAAGTTTTAAGGAAACCAATTACATTCTCATCTAGTTTTGGTATTATGGCAATATTGAAAAATTCACACAAATTCCTTAAAATTTCTGTGCTGTCTTTATCTGAAAAATATTAATAATAACAGAACATACATCATAAGGTTTCATGAGCATTAAATGAAATAATAAATGATAGTTTCTGGCATACTAAGAACTCAATAAGTTTTTCTGCTTAGATATAATACATTTTATAAATAATTATTTAGTTTCCCAAAAATAAAGCCTGTAAAGAAAAGAAGCCAGGCAAAGAATCTCTGGGTCAAAAATGACTATAAAAATTTTCATGTCCAGTAATTTTTCCATTGTTATTTTAAAACATGACAAAAAAATTGTGTTTTATCATTCATATGAATATGTAGATAATTATATATTGGTTTCATAATAGCATTGAGTACATTGGAGACTTTTTTCCCATTCTTGACATACTTTACTAAGAAGATGTTGCAGTTCTATCCATGAAAACATAAAAGATGTAATTTTGCCATCCTTTTTATGGCTACATAGTATTCCATGGTATATTAATCCATTCGTAGGTTGATGGGCATTTGGGCTGCTTCCATGACTTGGCAATTATGAATTGGGCTGCAATAAACATTCTTGTGCAAATATATTTGTTGTAAAATGATTTTTGATAATCTGGGTATGTAGCTAGTAGAGGAACTGGAGGATTAAATGGTAGTCTACTTTTAGTTCCTTGAGTATTCTCCAAACTTCTTTCCAAAAAGGCCATATTAGCTTGCTCTAACATCTTTAGTTTTGAGATTTAGTGATGTGGGCTAATCTTACTAGAGTTAGATGATATCTCAAAGTGGTTTGATTTGCATTTCTCTGATGATTAAAGATGTTGAGCATTTTTTATCTAGAAAGAAGGAGGGAAGAGGAGGGGGAGAAGAGGGGAGGAAGGAGGCCAGAAGGAGGGAGGGTATTTGGTGGGACCTCACCTATTGTGCACAATGCAATGGTACATTTCAAAACTATGAAGAGTGTAAATGCTTTAACACAACAAATAACTAAATGAGGTGATGGTTATGTTAATCACTTTGATGTAAACATTCCACATTGTATATCAAATCAGCACATTTTACCCCATAATTATACACAATTATGCTTTAACAAAAAAAGTTCAAAAATTTAAAAAAAGATTTTTATAATGTTTTTAAATGTTTTAAGTTTATAATGTGCATGCCATCATTTTCTTTTTGAAAACCTTACCAGAAAAAGGAATATGGATAGTTATTATATTAATGTATATTTGCCACCTGTATATAAAGATCATATCTTTATCTCAGATGTATAAAATAATTCACCCTTTATACAGAAATATAAATCTATATAATACCCATATTCAATTAATTCAGAGAAAGCAACTATATATTTAGGCTTTTTGCAAATGCCATAACATTCTGGATGTCCCCATATTGATATCTACTGTATGCTCTCAATACACTTGATATTCATTTTAGTGATTTACTAGATTCTGGCTTATATTATAGTTATTTGTGTTCATGACTGCTACCACCCATAAAATCAAAGGTCCATGAAGACAGAGGAAATAAATAATATTTTATCTTTGTATCTTCTGTACTATTCTAACATATACTTATATAGCTTTATATGTTCTGCAGTATCCTAATATCACTGTATACTATATTATATCATTGCATTTGATCCTGGGAACTGATTAACTTGGCATAAAAGCGTGAAACTACAAATACAAATCTACTTTTGTACACAGGATCTATAAATTTCATTCATTAAGTTATTTTATAGGAATAAAAGATGCAAATAAGACAGATACAATGTAATAGGCATTGGAAATATAAAATTATTTTAGGAATCTAAGGTAATTCTTGTATATTTAAGACATTTTTGTAACTCATATATGACATTAAGAAATTATAGTGAAAATCACCTTAAAGCTACACTAGTAGCTATTAGCTACTCTAGTCCCCACAAGGAATAGTATAAGAAAATAGTTAAAAATTTTTCTTAAGAAAAGCCAGTGGGAAGCACCTAAAATAAATAATTTGGCAAGTTAGGGGAACTGAAAAGGTTTAAAACTTGTATCTTTGAGTCTTTAAAAGCTATCAGTAGACATGTGCCACCTAGTGGCAATACACATTAATATTTTCTACTTTATAAAGAATATTGGATTCCAAAAATTAGACTCATTGTGCGTTGTACTTTTAGACTAGTTTTTTTTTTAAATTGAAGAAGTTATATATGCAAATCCCAACAATATAGAATGTTGTCTTCCTTCTCTTCCAAGTACAGTTTCTCCCAAAGGCAACCATTACTATCAGTTTCTGTTACAGTCTTCCGGAGAGATTGTATGAATTTGTAAGTATTCATATAATTTATATAATAGACAAATTTTTATAGAATGCAATAAACAGTTATATATACTTTAGTTGCAAGACTGTCTTGCATAATAATTTATTTGTTCCACATATCTTCAGATCTATCATTGAAGAAAACAAAGTTTAAATTTTCCTGTGAGAAATACCTACAAGTAGAAGAAATAAGTTAAGGAGCCAACAAACACAAGAAAAAATGCTCATCATCTTTAATCATCAAAGAAATGCAAATCAAAACCATTTTGAGGTGGCGCCTTTGGCTCAAGGAGTAGGGCACTGGCCCCATATACCAAGGGTGGTGGGCTCAAACCCAGCCCTGACCCCAAAAAACCAAACAAACAAAAAAAAACTGCAGGGCGGTGCCTGTGGCTCAGAGAGTCGGGCACCAACCCCATATACTGAGGGCTGCGGGTTTAAACCTGGCCCCGACCGAAATGCATCAAAAATTAGCCGGGCTCTGTGGCAGGTGCCTATAGTCCCAGCTACTTGGGAGGCTGAGGCAAGAGAATCGCTTAAGCCCAGGAGCTGGAGGTTGCTGTGAGCTGTGACTTCACAGCACTCTACCGAGGGTGATAGAGTGAGACTCTGTCTCCACACAAAAAAAACCCTACCCTTTGAAAAAAAAAAAAAACTGCAAAACCCATTTTGAGATATCACCTAACTCCAATAAGATTAACCCACATCACAAAATACTACAACTGCAGATGTTGACAGGGAGGTAGAGAGAAGAGAACACTTCTATACTGCTGGTGGGATTGCAAACCAATACAGCCTTTTTGGAAAGATGTATGGAGAATTCTCAAGGAACTAACAGTTGACCTACCGTTTGATCCTGCAATTCCCTTTCTAGGTATATTTACCTGGATGAACAAAAATCATTTTACAAAAATAACATTTGCACCAGAATGTTTATTATTTGCAGCCCAATTCGTTATTGCCAAGTCATGGTAGCAGCCCAAATGCCCATCAACCCAAGAATAAATTAACAAATTGTGGTATATGTATACCATGAAATACTATGCAACCATTAAAAAAGATGGAGACTTTACATCTTTTATGTTTACTTGGATGGAACTGGAACATGTTCTTCTTAGTGAAGTACATCAAGAACGGGGAAAAAAGTGTCCAATGTACTCAATACTATTATGAAACCAATATATAATCACTTACACATTCATATGAATGATAAAACACAAATATAATCCATAAAGAAGGAGGAGAGAGGAGTGGTAGAGGAGGAGAGGAGGGAGGGCAAGTGGAGGGAGGGTATTTGGTGGGATCTCACCTAATGTGCACAATGCAAGGGTATATTTCAAAAAAAAGTAAGAGTATATTATAAATGTGTTACCACAAAAAATTACTGAGTTAATGATTGTTAATCAGTTTGATTTAAGCATTCTACATTGTATATCAAATTATCACATTGTAACCCATAAATGTATACAGTTATGATTTAATAAAAATTAAATTAAAAAAAGAAATAAGGCTATAGTATAAGAAGTGATAAGCCCTACGTAATAAAGAAAAGATATGGCAAGGTAAGGGTAATCACAAGTGTTGAAGGGTGGGGAGTAGTGGTACAAGTAATGCTCATTGAAAAGGTAACTAACCTCGAACAAAAATCTCCCTGAAGGAAGTTTAGGAGTTAGCCATATAAACATTCAAGTAAAGACCACTCCAGGCAGAGAAAAATCCTCTAATGTAGGAGAATAGAGGTATATTCAAGAAGCATCAAAGGATCCAGGAAAGCTGAGTCTGAATCATGAAAAGAGAGAGATCAATAGGAAATGATTTCAGAATATTAAGAAGGGTCAGATCATCATGGAGGTCCTTACAAGCTATTATAGGGTCCATGGCTGTTACTCTGAGTGAAATGGGAGCCACTTAGAGAGTTATGAGCAAAAAAATAATATTTGACTTGGTATAATATTTTACAACAATCATTCTGGATGCTTTAATTAGGATAGGCTACACAGAGGGAAATATAGAAGCAGGATGACTAAAAATTTAAGAGGCTATTGCAGTAATCCATGTACCAAATGATGGTGGTGTGGACCAGGGTAATAGTAGCCACTGTGGTAAAAAATAGTTAGGATTCTGGACATAATTTGAGAGTAGAACAAAAAGAATTTCCTGACTAACTGAAAATTGGTTGTGAGAGAAAGTGAGGATGACTCTAGAACTTTGAAACTGAGTAGGTAAAAGGATAGAATTTGCTATGTAGTGAGATGGGGCAGGGCATCAAGAAAGTGAGATTTGGAGGGAGATTATGACTTCAGACATGTTGAGTATGAGATGTACCAACATTCAAGAGGAGGATAATTAAATTAGGCCATTAAATACGAAATGTCCAATTTCAAGTCAAAAGTTTAATTTATTATATCTCAAACAAGAAGCAGTATAATTAATCAAAGTTTGCACCTAAACCACCAACAGGGTTCTGCCATCTTAATGGTAGCTTGTTATGCTAGAAGCAAAGAAGCCTGGAGAACAAGTGGCAATGTGGTGAAAGTTATTTTCCATAGCCTGTTGAGAACAGAGTATTTTTCCTTGCAAGAAGTTGTCCCAAGCCAGAAAGAAGTAATAGGCATTTGGTGCAGGGTCTGTAGTTTGAATAGCTTTGTTTGTGTGACATGTGGTCAAGTGTTGCCTTGCAAGAGGATTGGCCTATCTCTATTAACCAGTCTTAGCTGCTTAATCACAAGCATTATTTCATCCATTTAGTTGCAGTAGACATCCATTGTAATCTACTGACTAGGTTTTATGAAACTGTAGTGAGTAACACCAGCAATGGACTAGCAATCAGGTAACAATATGGTATAGAAATGTCTTCATTCTGTGACAGCAAAGGCAAGCTTCAAGACGAGTTCTCTTCTGACTCTTGTTTAATCTTGAGGAGCCCATCTATCCAACTTCTTTACCTTTGCTGGTTTGTTTCAAATGGTCCAAAACTGTTGAACTAGTAATGTCAAACCTTGCTACTAATTCACACGTAGGTTGAGATGGATTTGATTCCACTGTAGCTTTCAGCTCATCTTTGGTCTCAGATCTCCTCTATAGCTCATTTTCAAGAGTAAAATCACCAGAATGGAGTTTCTCAAACCATTTGTATACTGTGTTCATTAGCCACATCCTTCCCAAATACTTTGTTGATATTTCAAGCTGTCTACACTGTATTGGTTCCATAGTGGAACTCATATTGGAAAATTACATGAATTTTTACTTATCCATGGTTTCATAAAGGTTGTTCTAAAAAAGATAATCACAAGCCAAAATGTGGATTTGAAAGGATGAGGATGTGTCTTCGCAATAAAAATAAAACAAGAAGTTTAAAAGTGAAATGTCAGAGAGCTCAACTGTCAACATTGGTACCTAAGGCAATCAGAAATTTCACATTTAAAATCCTAAGACATTCAGGTAAAGGTGTTAAGTAGCAGTTAGCTAAGAAAATTCACGAGAGAAAACTTGAATGCAGATAAAATTTGGAAATTACAAATACAAACACAAAGTATTTAAATTTAAGCCAAGAAATCAGAAATGAGGGAATAAATGTATGTATGCTGACATATGTAGTATAAATGCACCATTATCTATTTGAAAAATTCCTGGGTACTGGACATTTAAGGTGCCTCTAATATTATGTTATTTGATACAATGCTACAGGTCGGGCTCATGCCTATAATCCTAGCACTCTGGGAGGACGAGGTGGGTGGCTCAGGAGTTTAAGACCAGCTTGAGCAAGAGTAAGAGACCTCATCTCTAAAAATATAGCCAGGCATTGTGACAGGCGCCTGTAGTTGTAGCTATTTGGGAGCCTGAGGCAAGAAAATCACTCGAGCCCAAGAGTTTGAGGTTGCTGTGAGCTATGATCCAATAGCACTCTATGAAGGGTGACAAAATGAAACTGTCTCAAAAAAAAAAAAAATGGCCATATGTCATTTTGCCCCTGTGAGAGTATACTGGAAGATAAATTTCTAGGCATTAAATCACCAAGTTTAACATGTGCATATTTTAAATTTTGGAAGCTATTACAAAATCACTCTTGAATGAGGAGATCACAGTTTATAAAGCCACAAATAATATATTCCCCTACACTTTGCATAATACTTTTGTTCCTAGCTTTTAGAACTGTGTCAAACTTTTTAAAGGAAGAATGTTATTTCTTCTTATTATCATTTTCATTTCTTAAACTTAAAAATTATGACTAACTTTCAGATTTTTAAAGGCCATTTGTATTATCTTTAATGTGGAATGACTGTTCAAGTCCTGTGTTAAAATGCATATTAGTCTTTTATTATAGATTTATGTAAGATTTTTCTATATTAAAGAAATTAGCCCTTTGCTATATGTGTCACAAATATCTTCCTCTGTTTATAGTTTTTTAGTACATTTGTATTTTCTCTTTTTGTTTAAATCTTTCATCTGTCTAGAACTAGTCTGGATGTAAATGTAAAGTACAGCTCCAACTTTATTTTTTTCCTAAGTGTCTAACAATTTGTACCCATTTATTAACCATATCACTTATTTATTAAACCACATTTCTTATGTCTTTGAATACAACCTTAATCATTAACTATATGTGCAACTACTTTTGAATTTATTTGTGGTACCTCTACATCATTCTATTAATCTGTCAACTTACTATTAGTACTAAACTTCTTTAACAATTGATGCTATTTATTATATCTTTTATATTTTATAGGCCTAACTCTCTCTTATTAAATTTTCCTACAAATTTTAGAATTACTATAGCTCATTTTAAGTTGTGTATTTTTTAATAGAGATTGCCTTAATATTAATTTAGGGAGAACTGATATCTTCTTTCCATGTTAAATCTTCCAAGTCAAGAAGAGAATTATATCTTTCCATTTACTCAGATCTTATTTTCTGATATTTGGTAGCATTTTAAAGTATTATTCATACAGACTTTGCAATTGTTTCTCAGGCTTCTAACCAGTGTTGCTATTATAAATGAGAATCTTAATTCCTTCATATTATGATTAATTCTATAGTAATTTTATAATGTGACACATAAATGAATTTTCTGTTTTTAATGGTTCTTCTATTTTTTATAATAGTTTTTCCATTTGAGTTCCAGGAGTTTTCCAGGCATGCAATCATCTACTAATCATGTACATTTGCTTCATCTTTCTTTTTATATATATACTTTTGCTTCTTACCTTAACTAAATATATTAGCCAATTAGACCAGGACAATATTAAATAATAGTAGCAATTATATATATTTTAAAACTCCAAGTTTCCTTCTTGAACAACCAACTTCTCTAATTAAAACAAAATATTCAGTCAAATGAGTTCATGCACTTTTCAAGACATATTTAATTGAACTATTCTGCAACAGCTATCAAAAATACTATGCTTGTAATCATCTTCATAAATTTGCCTCTTTGAGACATTATCATATCTTTCTATTATAATCTGGCAAGGACAGGTTTCTGGGATGACAAGAAAGAGGCAAAGACTGGGCATTTCACTAAACATAATAGATTCATTCTATTTACTAATTATTAGGACAAAGTTCGTGAAAGACTAATAAACATCATGCTAGAATGAATTATAGTAATAACACTGTGATTAAATTAAATTTAAAAAATACTATGGTACTTAATGAGATAAATGTTCAACTTAAAAGTTTACATTTTAGAAATAAGTTAGAAAAAGATACAATACTACTTCAAAAGTAAGTCTAAACTAAGGGTAAAAACTACCTTTGAAAAAACCAGATTTGTCTTTTGAAAGCATGAAAATATATATATATTTTTTATTGAACCATAGCTGTGTACATTAGTTCAGTCATGGGGTACAGTGTGTGGGCTTCGCATATAATCTGAGATATTTTTATCAACCTGATTGACATAACATTCATGAGATTTTCTCATTTACTATGTGAAAACATTTTTGATCCGTATTTAGAAGTTTTCTCCTGACCCTTCA
>CAUYON010001369.1:0-26890 GCA_963573935.1 Arctocebus calabarensis
TTGCCATTTGATCCTATAATTCCTTTACTAGGTATATACCCAGAAGACCAAAAATCACATTATAACAAAGACATCTGTACCAGAATGTTCATTGCAGCCCAATTCATAATTGCTAAGTCATGGAAGAAACCTAAGTGCCCATAAATCCATGAATGGATTAATAAATTGTGGTACATGTATACCATGGAATATTACGCAGCCTTAAAGAAAGATGAAGACTTTACCTCTTTCATGTTTACATGGATGGAGCTAGAACATACTCTTCTTAGCAAAGTATCTCAAGAATGGAAGAAAAAGTATCCAATGTACTCAGCCCTACTATGAAGCTAATTTATAGCTGTTGTATGAATGGTATAACCCAACTATAACACAAGAATATAGGGAAAGGGGCAAGGGGAGGGAGGAGAGAAGGGAGGGTGGGGCAGAGGGAGGGTAATTGGTGGGCCCACACCTATGGTGCATCGTAGAAGGGTACAGGCGAACCTTGCTAAATGCAGAATACAAATGTCTTCATATAATAATGGAGAAATTGCCAGGAAGGCTATGTTAATCAGTTTGATGAAAATAGTTAAGATTGTATATGAAATCAGCACATTGTAACCCTTGATTACACTATTGTACACAGCTATGATTAATGATAAAGATAATAAAAATAAATAAATAAATAAATTAGTGTTAAACAAAAAAGTTTTTTTCAATTTGAGTCACTACTAGTTGCTTTAATTCAAATCCAGTACTTTCCTATATAGAAACAATAACAAATTATGAGATATAATGGAAGAAAACATTCAAATTATAAAAATAAAATACTAGTCATAAAAGATTCAAGGAAAAAAAACACAAATGGAATTTATAATCTATGATGTATAAGAAGAAAAAATTCAGAATAACACTGTGGAGCAAAAGGAAGGTTTGGGACAGAACAATTAACTTAAAGACATGATTTCTTCTCCTTAAATTAAAATAGAAGTACAATATCAGTAAAAATAAAAGTGACCTGTATTTGGAAGTGGGTGCACTGAGTAGATACACATGCAAACAAAAAAACAAGAATGAATAATCAAACCATTTCAAAATTAAGATGAACTAAGAGAACTAGCTCAAATAGATACACTATATTACAAACATATATGTGTGAGTGTGAATTCACACACGCACATACACAGGGTGGATAAAGTTCACGTGCAATTTACTATGTTAAAATATTTTAAATTGCACATGAACTTTATCTCCAAAATGGCCAAAGGATAGTTAGATTAATGGAATGGAATATATACAAAACATACATAGTACATGTAAAAATGAAGTATGTATTACAAAGTTGGCATGGCAGATTAGCAGAGAAAAGATGCATTTATTTAATAATTCATGTCAAGGCAATTCAGTTGATAAACTATGTGAAAAAATTAGATCTCTAACTTATACCATTCCAATAGACAACAAATGCATTAAAAATTTTATCATCAAAAATAAACAGACATAATAAAAAAAGAACAAGGAAGATTAAAAAAATTCAAAATGGAAGATGCCATTATAATTATGCCAAAAAACCCAAAAACTACAAAAGGAAAACTGAGAAAATGTGCAATCTAAAACACTCTGCATGTAAGAAAAGACACCATAATTAAGATCAAAAGCCAAAGCAAAAACTGGTAAAATGCATCTAAAATACATATCCCAGGCACTATGATAAATTCTTATTAATATAAAGAATTCCTGTGACTCAATTAAGAGAAAAAAAAAAGCCAACAGACAAATGAGACAAGGGTCATGAACAGATAGCTTTCTGCAAAAGAGAAACAATTATCTTTTAAAAATGAAACATAAAATTTAAACCATGTCTTTTTTTCACCTATAAGTTCAACAAAGAACAAAACAGTTGACTGCACACTGTATTAGTTTGGCAAAAGCATCAGTAGATGTGTACTTTATAATCTTCACAGAAGACAATCAATCACTATCAAAATCTAAAATGCTTGTTTGCTTGATCCTGTAGTTTTACTTATAGGAATTTATCCTACAGATATACACACATACAGGTGCCATAAAGTATGTATAAGAATTAGTAGTGCTGCATTGTTACAAAATTAACAAAAATACTAAAACCAAAAAGAAATCATGAAAATCTCCATTAATAAAGGACTATTAGTAAATCTCCATTAATAAAGGATTAATAGAGGTTATATCAATTATGATAAATTCAAATGATACGAAACTCTTCAAGCATAAAAAGGCATGAGTCAATTACAGGTACTGAAATGAAAGGATTTTCTAGAGAGAGGATTAAATGAGAAAAAGATAAGATACAAAAATTGCATACATGCAAAAATATACATGTTATAAAAAAGTTTATAGTTATATGTTGAGAATATGTATGAAGATACATAAAAAACTAAAAACAGTGATGCCCTGGGGGAAGGAGAACCAGGAAACTCACTTTTTACTATTTTGGATTTTTGAAATTACATGTTATTTGCATGTTTTACCTACTTTTGAAATACATGTCATTTGCATGTTTTACCTACTTATAAATTTGTTAAAAATTTATTTACCAGTTACAAGGGGGAATAGTGAGTCTTTTGTAGTCCGGTTCTTATGAAAGCAATTTGTTCATGCTGTTGGTACCTCAGTTGAGTTGTTTTGTATTGAGAATGTTTCATCATTGTATTAAATAAAGAATGTGCCAATAAAATGTATATACATTTTAAGAAAGAAAAAAGCTTTATTAAAATTGTAATACTTAAGTCATGTTTGACTTAGGCAATTACAAGAGGTGCTCAAATGTGACTTATATTCATCTTTTGTTCCTACTACAATTAAGTACTACAATTTTAATATAGGTTTTTTCTTTATTAAAATATGTATACATTTTTGGCACCCTCTGTATATTCATAAATATTACACTACAATCCAACATTCAAAGAAAAGGTAATTGTATAAACAAATAAATATTAGGCACAAACCAATTATGACAATAAAAACGGAGAAATTGGCAAATCTTTTGAAAAAGAACAGAATTTGCCAATTCTGGTGCCAGTTCTGGTACCAATTCTGGTTACCAGAGACTTTGGTGTCACAGATACAAATTTCATGAAGGACAATCATTTAACTGCTCCACAACTCTCTGCCAAATGCTTGTGCCTGATTTTTAAGAAAAGCTATTTATTTAACTTTTAGTATAAATCCAGAGTAGTTTTCAATATGCTTTGAAATCACACTGCTCCAAAAGTGCTAAACAGGTCAAGACTCCCAGGAGAGATGAGAAACAGGCTGTTGCCCAGGCCACATACAGACCCTAGGGGTTTAAAGTGATGCTAAAGATTGTGAAGAAGTCTTGGGCCTGCATTTAAATCATGCTACTGAAGAATTAGGACATAATCCTTTGGAAAATATTTACTATTGTGGGGAAAGTGAGTGTTTAGTTCAGATTTTATAGGTATTTTTTTCTTCTGAAGTTTGCTGTTAATTTAATGGTGCACCATGCATATCTCAATTAGCTAGCTTCAGTCATTTCACAATGTATATTCTTAAAAACTTCATATTAAAGGACATGGGAAATATATGCAATTTTATCTGCTAATTAAAAAAATTTAAAAAATGATCAATTCACTCTTTGGAAGCCTACAGAATGAAGCAGGCGCTCCTATGGGTGACTCCTGACCCATTTGCAAGCCTCTTTGGCCAAGCAGAAATAGAGTACTCTTTTATGTACTCTGGTCTCCCACACCCTTGAGAAAGAACTATGATTTCCAGTTCTTTGCATAAGCAGACATGAGCCTTCTCCACTTAATCACTCCATGAACCCCTTCTCTTCCTCCTTGTGTTTTCTTACTGGTTCTGAGACTCATCTCATTCTTTGACCCATAGTCCCGGCTGTCACATCAGCTCAGAGGTAGAGAACAGGCCTCTAAACCTTTATTAAGTCAAGTCTTCAGACACCAGCGCATACTATGATGCAACATCATGAGTGAACTAAAAAGGCACTAGGGAGAACCGTGTTACAGACAGAGTGAGAGCAGAAACGGATATGGAGAGGACGAGAGATTGTGACCTACTCACACACAGGACTTGTGGAGAAGGGTTTCCTCTCAACTGTGGCTCTCTAGACTGTAAATATTTGTCACTAAAAATAAGGTACTCTTGGGTATTATCTTCTGTTTTAACTCTTGCAGAAATCCTTAAACTCATTCTCACTTCTAACAGAAACTCCCAGGAAAAGCATGTCCACTGAAATCAGTTTGCCTGAAACAGTTATCCAATCAGCCTGTCTTTCTCCTTTAAATTGATATCAAATAAGTCGAGTGTTTATCCTCCCTTTTGACACCAGGGGCCTCAGATGCCCTGTAAAGATAACATCCTTCAAAACAGTGCTATTTAGTGTCCTAAGATAGCAAACGTTTGCCTAAGTAAATGACTTACAGTGCTGCTAAGGTGTCCCAAGAAATTGGAAATCCTTTGAAATATTATGCGATGTTTATCTTCACAGAGACCTGCTATTCTATCTAATGAAAAGAAAAAACTTTCTGAAAATATCCCTAATCATAGGTGTTTTCTAATAGCTCCCTATTTGAGATGACATGGAATAGCATAAAAACACTTGTCCGCTGATGTTTTTATTTGAATTTTAGACCCCACTTTTTAATGGAGATGCTCCAAGTGGCCCCTTAAAGGTAGGCAGTTGATGTACCATTTTTCACTATGGAGTAAAGTTAGCAGAAATGAGAACTAGAGTCTTCCTCCTGAACTCTAGACCAGGCTGTCCACTGTGTATAGGGTACTCCCACCTTGTGTCCTCCTCTGAAAGCACTTCATCTCCTGTCACTTCCTTCTCAACAACCAGCATCCATCTTGTTTCTTAAGCCAGAAACTCTATTCTCATTTTGAACTCTTTCCTCTATTTCTTGCTAAAGGAAATCATCAGTCTTGTTAGGAAAATTATAAAACATGCCCTATGTCTCTTCCTAATGAGATGTTCTTGAGCAGATCATTGGTTCTCAGCCTAATTAATCATTCAATTTCTCTCTAGGGCTCTGGCCCTATCCTTCTCAATTGTTCTTCCATCTAATGAGATCTTTCTCTCTCTCTCTCTCTCTCTGAATTCATGTTTATAAGAAATAAAATAGAACTGTGACTTTTCTACTTTGAAAATCAGATCATGTAATTCCTCCTCTTAAAATCTTGGATGCAAAACATTGGCTTTTACGGCTAAGTCAACATTCTAGCAGGTTGAAGGCTATCCATGAACAAGCCCCCATTCATACCTCCAGCCTCACGCTATACTCCTCTGAATTGCTGCTACATTCAACTCCTTTAAGTTCCTCCAAATATTCCACATATTCTCTCCAGCTCCGACCCTTTGCATATGTAGTTGCTCCTGGTTAACTGTCTGTTGTTCAATATTCAGGCCTCAGCTTGGATCTTACACCTTCCAGAAGGATGTGCCAAACCCTCTCTAGCCCGACATTGCTGCAATACTGGGTCAATGGGTCAGTGTTCCAATTATACGCACCTGTGACCACCTATGTAACCATCCATGTCACATGACTTGTATTACACATTTCATCCTTCTTACTCTGAACTCCTCAGGAAATAATGAAACAATTTGAACAGATAGAATAGCCAGCCCCTGACCCAACTGGATGCCTAGCACATAGTAGCCACTCAGTAAGTATTTGTTGGATGATGGGGTGAGTGAATGAATAAAACTAAATGCCTCCTATCTTCAAGTGGAAATTAGTATCCTAAGGCAAGTCCTCAACTCAGTCAAGGACCTGAATGCCTCAGACAGTTAGAAACCCAGAGGAATAACAACCTCCTTTTCCTTGACAGCCACAGTCTCAGTAGACGCCTTCCTGAGGAAAATTTCTATTCACCGTTGCCAGAGGAGTGTATGGGAAGTCAAGTCCAATACCTCCCAAGCTCGATACTGAAATCTTCTCCCAATGTCTCCAGAAACGCAGGGCTGCAGATATGTGTTTAGTGCTGAGAAGGCGCTAAGTGGGTCTGCTTGTCAGAAGGACTGTTTGCCACCAAGACAAGAAAGGATGATTGGGAATACCCTCTCTCCCTCCTCCCCATCCTCCCTCCTTCCTTTGTAGAATCAAGGTTGAAATGCACACATACACACTTACAAGCACACACTTGCACATCACCATTCACATCCTCTGTGCACGGAGCAGTAGGACAAACACACCAATAGGCAATATTTCACAAATATCAAAGGTGAGCTTTTCATTGCATTAAATATTTGTCAGCCAGTAACTATCCATTGAGTTCTTAGGTATACTTCAGTTTTTAAGTGTTATTCTTCTGTCCAGAGTTAAAATGATGAGCTTAGCCAAGGATGTAAAGGGTTTATAATGCATACGTGTACAGTGCAGCCCCCTGGAAACACCTATCTTCTACTCGCTCTATTGAGGTAAGATGGGAAAAATGTTGCTTGGTTCAGACACATTGTGAGCATCTGTCTGTTTTATTTGGCACCAAGGAAAAGAAAAGATAGGAGAGGAAGAATTGGCACCTGCAATATAAATTATTTGGTCCTAAGGGCTGATTCACCCCTAAAGAGAAAAGGAATTAGCCTCAGGCCGGGCTGACTGGGGGAAGATCAAGTTTATTGACACTGCTCATTGGAGAAAGGCCTGAGAAGACAGGGAGGGTGTGTAGCTCCTCATTTTCCTGGGGCAGCTGAAGCCCCTGGATGCGGCAGTGATAATAAGATGATATACTGTCAGACAATGATGTGTGTGGCTTTCCTCTCCTCCCCCCAGCTATTAAAGCAGTATTCAGTGGGAGACACATAGTAATTTGTTGAAAATCACGATTTGCTTCTAAACTCTCACAAAACCCCAAGAGCCCATTATATTAACACAAGTGACAAGAAAATAAATGTTTTTGACAAGGGAGTGTTCCTATCTGGGGAAGATGGTTGCATTGTCGATGATTATTCAGGGAATCAAACTTATTTAAACACACTGCCTCTGATACTTAATAAATGTTATAGTGTGGCTTTTTGTGGCTAATAAAACTTGGTTTACATTCCACCCTGTGCCTGCTCTGATTTGCCTCCCCGGGCTCACTTAAAGTGCATTAAGGAGCAGCAAGCAAGATCAGGACGATTTGCTGCAAAACTTAAATAATTCATTTATGCACCACTGCTTTCAGACTGTGTTTTTACAAATGCTGTAATGAGACAAGCTGTGAAATGTTTTACATAGGGAAAAAGGCACCAAAGTCGCTGAAAGAATTCTCCCTTCCCATGCCTTTAGGTTCAGGACAAAAACAGCCAGGAAGGCACTATTGGACTCTGGCATCTCTCACAAAAACATTTGTGCTGTGTACTCAGTCCCCCCCACATATAGCATCAACTAGGTCCCATTTATGCTTTTCAATTAATATGAATTAAAGCTTTGTCATATATGAGGAACTTAATATCTTAGTTAACTTATAGATTGATATAAGCCCAATCCAATTCCCAAAAGTATATTTTAAGAACAGAATTTCACATAATTATTTTAAAGCTCATCTAAGTAAATAACTGGGCAAAAAATATCCAGTAAATGTTGCAGAATTAAAAACTGACATGGACTTTAATTGTTAGATAATAAAGCATCTGATAAAGCAATAACACTTGAGTGTGGCACTAATCACAGAACTGATAGACCATCATTGAGACAGCCTGGAAAGTCTAGGAATAGGTAAAGAATATTTGCATCTCCAATAAACAATAGAAGCCCCAGTGCAAACCAAGGAGAAAAGAATGTTTTATTTTTTTTTTAAAGATTTATTATCTCATTTGATAACTGAATTATAGTCACAGAGTTTATCAATTGAAATTCCAAATTGGGGGGTGGTGCCTGTGTCTCAAGGAGTAGGGCGCTGGCCCCATATACTGGGGGTGGTGGGTTCAAGCCTGGTTCCCGGCCAAAACTGCACCTGCAAAAGAAAAAAAAAGAAAGAAAGAAATTCCAAATAGGAGAATGACTTAAGAATGGCAAGTGAAATCATAAAGGTTGTAAAAATGAAGTGAATATTTATCAATCTTGGAGAGGGGAAGATCATTCTAGCCATAACAACAAAGCACAGTAAGATAAGAAAAATATATGTGGCATTGATAAAATGATAGAGATTGCAGAGAAAGAACTGAAACTATTATTATTTGTAGGTAATAGCATTGTTTATATGACATCTTAAAAGAAAAAACTGTTAGAATTAATAACTGAATATGTCAAAGTTGCCAACAATTGAGCAAAAATATAAAATTCAATTATATTTCTGTATATTGGTCATACGCTTTCATAAGAAATAAGTTACATATTGGGCAGTACCTGTGGCTCAGTGTGTAGAATGCTGGCCCTATATACCAAGGGTGGTAGGTTCGAACCCAGCCCCAGCCAAACTGCAATAAAAAAAATAGCCAGGTGTTGTGGTGGGCATCTGTAGTCCCAGTTACTTGGGAGGCGGAGGCAAGAGAATCGCCTAAGCCCAAGTGTTGGAGGTTGCTGTGAGCTGTGATGCCAGAGCACTCTACTGAAATGAGACTCTGTCTCTTAAAAAAAAAAAGAAAGAAAAAGAATTATAGCTATCATAAATAATCACAATGAACAAAAATCTAAGAATAATTTTTTAAAGATGTGTAAGATCATTATGAAGAAAACAATTTTTGTTGAAAGATAATAAAGGAAACTTAAATGTAGACAAATAACACATTCATAGACAGGAAATGTCAATGTCATAAAATATTACTCTTCCCAAATTCATGTAGAGATCTGATGTAATTATATCAAAATTCTAATAATTACGTGTAGTGTGTATGTGTTTGTATAATTTGACAAGATAATTCTAGAGCAGTCGGTCCAAAACAAACAAGGAGTGACTGAATAAAGTAATTTGGGGGGAGGAACAGGGGAGAACTTAACTTGCCAAATGTCAAACATTAAGTAAAACAAAAGGGAGGCAAGAAACAGTCTCACTTAGAGGAGGCAACTTGGTACGTGACAGTACGAAGACTGAAGATGAATGAAGAATGCCAGGGATGCTTAGTATATGGTAAAGTAACAATTGCATATAAAAAACTGGATAATATAAAGAAATAAGCCAAATGTATTAAGGACATAAAAGTGAAAGATAAGATTTAAAACCATTAGAGGAAACATATAGGGGATATGGCTATGATCTTAGGAGAGTTTTTCAAATAGGACAAAAAGCCATATGATAAAAAAAGAAAAAGAAAAAAACTATAAAAAGAAAAAAGGCAAAACTAAAAAGAAAAATAAAAAAAACACTATTCAAAAAAGAAAAAGAAAAAACTAAAAAGAATAAAAGGCAAGTACAAACTAGAAGATGATATTTACTATAGTGTCAAAGGATTATCATTGTCTAGGATACAGAAAAAGGTTCTTAAGGAAAACGGGAAGGGGAAAAGGAGGGAAAAGAGAAAGGGAAAAAGAGAAAGGGAAGGAAAAGGAAGGAAGAAGAAGAGCAGAACAACTATTACTAAAAGAAAAATATCACAAGCAGTAAATAGAATTTTCACATAGAAAAGTAAGTCCTAGAAATAAAGAGTAGTTAGTTTCTTAATTAATCAGGGAAAAGCTAAATAAAACATTAGGTTAACATTTCACACTTACTGGATTAGCATATAAATAAAAGTACAATAATATTAAGTCTTGGTGAGGAAGGGAAACTGTGGGAACTCTCACATCCCTACTGGGAGAAATATAAATTGGGACAAATGTTTGGGGAAACTGTATGTTTTAAAAGTCTAGGTAATCCCATTTCTGATCCTAATAAATTATTTCAAGTATGTATCAGGAGCCATGGGGAAAAAATAGATATAGTAGTTCATAATAACAAGAATTGAAAATGTCACAGTGAAACAGACAAATTCTATTATATTCATATAGAGAGAAACACCATGATGGGTGGCATACCCACTGGATGCCATCTCCCATTAATTGAGGGTTTCCCTGGGAATACAAGCTCCCCACCTCTGCTGCTTTGGGGTGATGCTTATGCACTGACCAAACCTGTAGCTTCAGAGAAACCTAAGAAGCACAGCGTTTTGGAAAGGGGTGCTGCCTGTTCAAGGTCAGTTTGGCTCCCACAAAACCATCTCCTGAACCCGCAACTCAAATCAGAGCTGGGCTGAGGGAGTGGGATGCTGAACTTCTAAGGTGCCTGATGCTGCATGCACTCATACTAAAGAATGAGGAACATTCCTTTTTATGGCAATGTAATCTATTTAAAAGTGAGGGCCTCCTTTTTATAACGGGGTAGATAACAGAAATACTTCTAAAAAATAGTCAAGGGAAAGAAGATTGAGGGAAATAGATAAGGAATTTAGATTGTAGCTTTTGTGATTTGCAATGTCTGTGAGACATCATCAAATTCAATTGAAAGGTTAAAATACTTATTGCAACTTAGGGAAAAGCCCCAATCGAGAAAAATACCAAGGGCAGCTGAAGCCATGAAAGCAGAGACTCCCTGGAAAGTATGTGGATGGAAGGAGAAGACCACACAGCTTCTACAGCTCCAGGGCTTAAAGGGTGAGCAGAGGAAGGGGAGGTGGGAAAGAATAATGAAGCAGAAAAATAACCTAGAGGAAGAGACTTTCACAGAAAGGATGGTCAGTCAGTAGCATTACATGCGAAAGGAAGCCATGGTGATGAGGACTGAAGAGAATTAACTAGATTTTGCATTTGCATACTAATGGGTAGCTTTGGTAATAATTTCAGGAGAAGGCTTGAGTTGGAAGCTGGTGGGAACTCGGGAGCAGCAGGAAAGCACTGGCCATCATTCCACTGAGGCTGAGAGATGAACCCAGAGGCTGCGGAGAGTCTAGCCAGTGAATTAAGAACACCTGGGTTAAGGCAGTGGCAATGACAGGGGAAAAGTGTAGATTGTCGAGTTTTGACATATATAACTGAAGTACAACCAAAGGAGGATTTGGTGACTGATCAGATTATAGAATATGGAGTTAGAAGGACCAAGGAAAGAGGTTGAGATGTCTTTGAGGGGTCTGTTTATGGGAGATGAGGGACAGATGAGGTGTGAACAGTCTTAGAATACATGAGGTGGACTGATTCACGGGAAACATGAATTCCATTCAAACACGGGATGTGTGAGATTGCTGATGTGGATATTCTATTAGAAATATCTAGAAGACTCTTAGATGTATGGATCTTTCATCTTTCATCTCTACGTCTCTCATGGATCTTATGAGAGACATAGAGATGAAAATACAGATTTGTCATTTGTCTGCATGTGGAAAGATAGTTACATGACTAAGATATATTAGTTTAAGGTTTTCCATCCAGGAAAATCCTTAGAGCCAAAACAGAAGGGGCTACAGGACAGAGACCAAAGCATCTAGACATCAAACATGACAGAAAAGGAGCCAGGGAAGGAGACAGAAAACAGAAAACAGAGAACCCAATTCTTTATAAAAGAGATACTTTCTGCTCTCACACAGACAAATGACTTAAAGACTGCTGTCTTCTTTCATACCAGGGAGGAAAAATTTGGAAAAAAAATAGAAAAATTCTGTCTTGGAAATATCCTACAGTTCCCAAATCCATAGCTATAAATGAACTGCAAGATAGGGAAGACTTCATTTTATAAACAAAAAACAGTTCTCAGACAAAAAAAAAAAAAAAAAGACTTGTATTTGGCTCCAAAATTAAAATTTCTAGAATTTGATAAATGACATTTTTTCCAATTCCAAAAATATCTGGCTCTATCTGCTTTTCCATAGCACCTCTGATTAGAGTGCTGTATTAAATGTTTTACATTACCCCCCCCCCCCACCGCACCGGTGATACCTCTCTTGAGGTCGTAGGTCACTTTGTCTTTGCTATACAGGGAAACACTTTCTCTTTGCTATCCATGAAAACAAATTAGAATGTGATTTTTTGGTTCTGTTTCTCCAAGGGTAGAAATGCCTATCTGCTTAGCCTGTTTGAACCACACACTAGATACATTTCAATGGGGCTTGTGTTAGTCTTACTAGGGCTATTGTGACAAAATGCCATAGATTCATAGAGTAGACATTTTGTTTAAACAACAAAATTTATTTTCTCACAGTTCTGGAAGCTGGAAGTCCATGATCAAGGTCTGGCAGGGTGAGTCCTTTAGCTTGCATGTAGTTTCTTGCTGTGCTCTCACATGGCTTTTCCTCTGTGAGACAGAAAGAGAGAGAGAGATTCCTTTGGTATTTCTTCTTATTAGGAGACTAATCTATCGAATCAGCCCTATCTCCAAATACAGTCACATTGAAGGGAAGTCTTCAACATATTTATTTAGGGATAACACAATTAAGCCCATATCAGGGCTCACCTTGCTAGGATAATTCAAGGGGCAGGACAATCCGTTACCTCATTGTTGTGCAACTTGAAAGGGTCCTGGAAAGTCTCATGAGGACCTAAAGCTGCTGGTTGATATTTCTTTTCTTTTCTTTCTTTCTTTCTTTCTTTCTTTCTTTCTTTCTTTCTTTCTTTCTTTCTTTCTTTCTTTCTTTCTTTCTTTCTTTCTTTCTTTCTTTCTTTCTTTCTTTCTTCTTTCTCTTGTCTTTTCGGTGTTAAAGTTTGTCTTTGTAAACCCTTTAAAATTACAACACTACCCTACTTTTTTCATTTAATGTGAATAAACATTTATTATTTACCAATATAAATAATTCATTTGTACTGTAAGCTTATGCAGGGCTTAACATCTTTCAATCACAGTGAACCCTAAATAATAACTTGTAACATTTGTAAGTAATAGGTACAAAGAAAGGATGTAAGTATAAAATCACTTGAAAACTGAGCATGTGAGAATATGAATTTTCTGGAAAAGCTCTTGGAGTGTGTACAGCTTACTTCCAGAGAAGATTCCCAACAACTATATAATAGCTCCCTGGACACCCTGTGGGGTGGGAAGGTGGAGGCCACTGGACTGTGGCAGAAGGTTCAAATAAGAGGGCAGATATTGGCCACAGCTGTATCCCTGTGCCTAGTCTCCTGAATTCTGTCCCAGTGTGCCTCTTCAGTGTTTGTTGTTACCCCAAGAAGAAGAGCAAGCACAAAAGGCTGAAAGATGGAAATAATTAAAGGAGTACAGGGAGAGGGAAAGCACATAGCCCTCTTGTTCGTGCTTTAACAATAAAGGTTAAAACACCAGTAGGAAGAGTTCTCTCTGCACCTCCATGCCCCTGCTGCAGGAGCAGGCCTGGCAAGATCAGCCTCGTGCTACCGAGGTCATGAGAGAGTAACGGGAATGCAGCCACAGCCACGAGCGTCAGGCCATGGTGGAGGGCTGGGTCATGGGAGGAGAGGAAGGTCAAGGGAAACAGCTGAGGGAGGTCTGTAGAAGTCTTTGGGAGTACTTGAGAGAGATCTCAGGAACCCTTGGAATGGAAGAGAAGAGTTGATATAACTAGCATCTCCACTATTTCCCCAAGACGCCTACTAATTTGGCATGCCACGTTCCACTTCCTTCCTTAGGGTGGTAAGGGTGGTATTCTGAGGAACACAGTTGCATGGAGATCTCCAGTATGTCTGACTGCAGTGCTGGCACCAGTTCTAGAGCACAAGTCACAGAAAGGTAGGCCACAACAGTGTAACTGTCTACAGTGCTTAAAATGTGCACCATGTAGACCCAGCAGAAAGATTTGGGAGGTAGGTGACCTTTTGGTGGCCCAAACTAATCGAGGACAGGTAGAGTATGACTCTTAAAAACCATGGAAGGGAAGGAAGGTGTCATTCAACAGCTGAACTTTGGTAGGTCTTGCTGTTTGTAGGAATGCAATGATCTTACCCAAGTCATTCTTCTTACACACACACACACACACACACACTTGCTTGCATGCGTGAGCATGAAGGTAAAGGTTTATTTGTCCTTTAACTGCATCTCCCAGTACACACACTAGATGTGGTTTTAGAACATCTGTTCTTTTAAGCTTAACTCTGATTTCATGTTAACCTTAGTTCACTTGGATATAAATGTTGAGATAAAGAGAAATATATATATACATATATGTATAGAGAGAGAGAGAGAGAAATTATACACACACACACACACACACATACATACTCATATTGGGGAAGGGTGGAGGAAGAAGGAGGATGAGCCAAAGGGCGAGGTGACCCAGCCCAATACCTCACCACCCCGGCCACAGAAGCATATGCTTTTATGCAGATAAAACATTGGCTTAATCTTCCAAGTCAAGATTCGATTTGTTTTCCAATCAGAAAACTATCTAGAGTTAACCCCAGTGGAATTTTCCCTGAGCAGGAGAGGGAAATACAATAGCAAATAAACATACAGACATCTCTCAGTGTACTAGTCTAAAAATGACCATGACTGGAGCCCAGCCTGGAAGCCGCCGCATCAGCTGCTTCACCTCAACTTTTTGCCCTTTTCCCAACATGCACATATTTATAACCTGGGTTTCCCAAACAGATTACTCTGTATTTCCGCAATCTGGTTTATGGACTTTTTTTTTAAAACATACTACAGGCAGCCAAATGGTAAAGCTAGTAGGATTCTTGTTTGAGGGAAAGCAACTCTGGCAGAGTGTTGTAAAATGACAGCACGTTAGCTACTTGGAATCAGCAGCATAGCTCCGGAAACTTCAAGAATGCTGGGAGACTTTGAGAGGGTTTGATTGGGAAGATGCAACTGGATTGCATCGTGCATTTTGGCAGAATACTGAAATGCTGTCTTCCATGAGAATGGAGAGAATTTTATCAACGAGTAAAAGGTGAAATGTTGCTTTAATTTTGCGTTCATTTTATGATGGTGTCTTCCCTGTGGAAAAATGGTGTGGCTTCATTTGTGCAAGAGACGTGGGGATTGCGTCTTTGTTACTTTCATTTCTATCAGCAAATAGAATTAAGACAATGTTAAAGCAGGTGTCCCTTTTCCAGCGGAAGGTCTCATTGAAGTTTGTGCTGCAGCAACACTTTTGTTCAGTGAGTCCTATGACAGTTCGATTCCATTATAAATGTCAGAGATTCAGTGTACAGGAAGAGCAACTGGCCCTGACTGGAATGAAATCACAGGTCAGAATATTAAAAATGTCCTCGAGACACTTACTTAAAAGAACAAGTTGAATCTGTCGGGAAAAGACTATTATTCAAAATATGATTAAAAGTATTCTACCCTCAAATCATAACATAAGAAATACAGAAGGTAGGAAATTTTGGCAGGAGTCTCATTTCCCTTAGCCTGATTTGCACATATCAATTAATGTTAACAGAGCAATTTCTAATGCTCAGAATTCTTGGCGAGGATGCTTTAGTTTGTTCTAATCAGGTTTCAATTGCCTTAGAGTTTCTGAACTGATGTCCAATGTACCTTTGTAGCTGGGGGTAGAGAGGGATTGCACCTTTCTAGACTTTTGCATTCATCTTTCCTTATAACTTTATTTGTGCCTGTATGCTAAGGGATCAAAGAGGACAGTGTAAAAGGCAGTATTTCAACTGTGCATTTCCTGTTTTGCTGGGGAGTTCCACTCTTGTTTTTGCAGAAACCTGTGTCATTTTACAAAAGGCACTGAAACATTGCTTGGTCAATGGATTGTGCATTTCATGACTGTTCTGATCTTTACTTTTAGTTTCTTTCATTTAGCTTATAGCTCTGTCTCATCCAGGGCTGTTAGCAAATCAGTTGATGTCTATTCAGTTCAGAAAAATGGTGAACACTAAGTAGATAGTTTCATTCATTCACTCATTCATTAATTCATTATTCATTTATTGGTTGATACCAAGATTAGAAACAAGGTAACTGCGCTAAAAACTCCACAGTGCCAGGAAAAGTTCCGAATGTCTCTGAAATGCTGAGCATGGTATGCATAAGCTGCCATTTTATCAGCACTTTAGAATATAGGAATTATTATCCTCACTTTACTAATGTGGGAACTGAGGTTCAGAGGAGATATGTAGTTTACCCAAGCTTATACTGCTAGGAAGTGATATAGTCCAGATTTAAACTTAGGGTTCTCCAACGCAAAAAATCCATGCTATTTTCACTACAACACCTTGCTGACTCATAACATGTTAGGAATGAAGAAATCAAATTATAATGATAGAATGGGATTCCTAAACATTATAACCATAAGTTAGAGTATGGTGCTCCCAGCATGAATATCTGTCTTAATTCATGAATTCCTTTAGTTGAGAAGTCTGGCTAACAACTGTTCTATAAAGGAGGGGGAGACCTGTACTATTTAAAATGAATTTCCAGCAGTTAGCAACCTTTTGATAACATATTTACTGACAGTTGGAGAGCTTGCTTACATTAATTTTATGGTATAAAAATCTACTGTCGTGGGATCCATTACGTTGTTGCCATCTGCACAAATTTGGAGAGCAAAGGGAAGATGAGAGAGAGGTGGCCAACTTAAAGTCTCTCCCTGTGGCCAGTTTTGTGCAGGCAGTCTTCACTCTGGCCCAAGACTAGCCCCATACATTAGGTAGAGAAAGTTCTCATGTAGTAGATATGAGAAAGAGAAGAAAGAGTGGTGAATGGGTTGTATGTGAGAAATAAGGTAGGAATACTTACAGAAAAGCTTTTTATTCACTCAAATATGGCAGAATGAAGTGAAACCCTCAAAAAAATGCCTAGAACACCATTTCATATTTCCTCAATAAATTTTAAAGTCTTAGATAAAGGAAATTTCCTTTCTAGCATGAGTGACATAGGCCCAAAAACATAACATACAGATACACTGCAGGGAGTTAACATGTTGTACTCAAGACTGCCTCCAGGTAACTGGAAACACCCTTCAAATACAGTTGAATGGTGTCCTGGCATCAACTATTTTAGCTTATAATTCATTCTAGCTGAGTCTTCAATTGGGTCCTTTCCAGTTTTTGATTAGGCATATGGTCTATAGAATACTAAAGGGAACCCAGGGAAATTGTCTTATTTTGGAAATCAGTCACACTGCCTCACTCACTCATTCTTAGACATGGAACTTAAATTTGACCTCTATCAGATTGAAGAAAGATACAGTGAGCTAAGCAGGGAATTTGTGAGAAATTTCATGAGCAAATGTAATGAATGTTAAGGATTCTATCAAAGAGTGAATTTCCAAAAATATCCTGTATGTGTCTTTATTAGGATGGTGGGTCCTTCTGAAAGGGAGTAAATTTGTTGGTTTGTTTTAGGATGGAGGTGGTGGAATACTCAGACATAATCTGCAAAGAGACTTAATTGGGCTGGAAGTGAGGCTTATGATAGAGAGAGAAGAGGCTTATCAGGGTGGTGATATGTAGTGAGAAGATAAGAAGATGGAAGGCCAAAATATTCTTGTAAATGATGGGGATGGAGATGTTGTAATTTTTGTGTTTCAATTTGATGAAAGTAGCCATCTGTTTTAAGTGAAGGTAAAGGTTGGAGCACAGTTCTAGGCATGAGTCAAGAGAGAGAAGTGGCTAAGAGTCAGCTCCTTGTCTGTGCTTTTCTTTCTTCTGAATCTGCTTTGTCTGTGCTTTTCTTTCTTCTGAATCTACTTTGCAAACAGGAAACTGTATCCAAATAAAAACATGGACAAGCACTGGAGGGAGACTTAGGGGATACTGAGAAGCAAGACACAGAAGGAAACTTAAGGAAAAGTTTCTGTAGAGCAAAGGATATGGAGAAAGGGATAATTGTCTATGCATATTGTTCTTTTCTTTCTGAGAACACAGCCACAGGCATCTTTCCCAGCCTCCCTTGCAGCTATGTCCACTGTGGGACAGAGTTCTAAGCCAGTGGTTCTCAACCTTCCTAATGCCATGGCCCTTTAATACAGTTCCTGTGGGTCACGACCCACATGTTTAGAATCACAGTTCTGAGGAATGGCTTGCTAGTGAATTTGATGAAAACCTCTTTCATGCATGGTCTTCCATACATGCTATTCCAAGTCCTTCTGCTTGACCAGGATAAAAAAGAACATGTACTGATGACAGAGCCACAGTCTGCCTGGATATTGAACCATCACATACATGTTCCTTAAATAGAGGAAAATCACCAATATCAACAATGAATGACTTCCTTGAGTATTATTTGAGCAAGAAATAATCTATTGTGTTTAAGTTGTTATGCTCTTCAGGTTCCATTTGTTTTAGCAACTTGTGAGAAAATTTCATATAAAACTTTGGAAAAGGAGTTATACATATGACAATGTATAATTGTACATATGACAATGTATACACATTTTAAGCATGAAAAAATATATACTAAAATTGTTATCCTCAATATATACTGATAACATTTGTGGGTTGTTTGTTTGTTTTTTGAGCTAGAGTTTTACTTTGTCACCCTTGGTAGACTGTTGTGGCATCATAGCTCATAGTAACCTTCAAATCTTACGCTCAAGCAATTCTCTTGCCTCAGCCTTCCAAGTAGCTGGGACCACAGGCACCTGTCACAACACATGGCTATTTTTGTTTGTTTGTTTTAAAAACAGGGTCTCAGGTTGATAAAAATATCTCAGATTGCATGTGAAGCCCCCACACTGTACCCCATGGTTGAACTAATGTACACAGCTATGATTCAATGAAAAAAAAAACAAAACAAAACAGGGTCTCACACTTGCTCAGGCTGGTCTCAAACCTGTTAGCTGATCCACCCACCTCAGCCTCCCAGAGTGCTAGGATTACAGGTGTGAGCCACCATGTTCTACCACATTTGTATTCTTAATTGCATTTTGTATCTCTTATAATTGCAGAATTCAAACATGACTTGAGTATTACAATTTTAATACCATTTTTTTCTTTCTTAAAATGTATATACATTTCTTGGCACCCCCTGTATATGAAATATGTAGTTATAATTCATAATTAAAAAATAACAAACTGATAAAAGCTCACAAGTTCTTTCTCTGGAGGTTTTTAACATTTTTTTCCTATGTCTTCATATATTAAAAGGCAAGAGCTTGCCAAAGAGGAGAGGGATGGGTGTATACCCTTTTCCAGGTTCCCATAGCCACAGTTCCATGATCCCATGACAGTTGAGGCTATAACATGAGTTGTTTTGATTTCTAAAAGGGATCTAGAAGATTGATGCCTTTCCTGTTGTGGAAGTTCTCCTGATTTATGATCACCATGTTTGTTATTTCTAAATCATACTGGGGTACATTAAATATTTTGTTTTTTTAATTTTGGTTGAGCAGAGTACTGGTCATCTAAATTAATGACCTTTCATGTGTGGCATAAATTCTGAGAGGCATTTGCAGTGGGAGTGCACAGTTTGAGTGGTGGGGGCAGACTGATGGTTGCTGTGTACCACATGAGAGTCAAGCAGCCCAACAATGGCCGGTGTACTCACTGTATGACCATAAATGTGAATTGTTAATGATTGTTGGTAACAGTTGTAGTTTAGACCACAAAGAGGAATTATTTTAAAATGATGATCCATGTTGTTCCCTAATCACTATTTTTAAAGGCCTTAATGCTTCTACAAGGTTGTTATTAGGGCCAACTCATGCCCAGGTAACTGATAGAAATGCTTCCGTGCCACATTAATATTTATCTGCATGACCATCAGAGTAAACTTGTTTATTGTTTGAATATCCTTGCTGTTGGCTAGTTAAAACCAATTGTTTGCTTTTCTTTTTGGAAAAAAACATCATTCCCAGGTTGCTATTATATTGTTTTCCAATAAGTAAGAAGCCTTCTGCAGCGAATCATTTCTCAATTAAAATATTTTTAATCAGGCTTGGTGCCTGTAGCTTAGCAGCTAGGACACCAGCCACATACTCCAGAGCTGGTGAGTTCGAATCCAGCCCGGGCCTGCCAAACAATAATGACAACTACAACCAAAAAACAGCCAGGCATTGTGGTGGTTGCCTGTAGTCCCAGCTACTTGGGAGGCTTGAGGCAAGAGAATCACTTAAGCCCAAGAGTTGCGACACCACAGCACTCCACTGAGGGTGATATAGTGAGACTCTGACTCCAAAAAAAAGAAAAAATTAAAAAAAATATTTTTAATCAATTAGAAAATTTTGCTTCACCCTCAGGATAATGTTAGCTACTAGAAGTATGGGAAAGAGAGAAAGGGTACATGATGTGGTTTCTATAATCTGAGACATGTTCGTCTCGTATCTGGCTTAGGAGGACACTGTAGAGCCTGCCACTGGTTGCTAGCCCTGGGAATAGAGTTACACTTTTAGATTTAGATTGAATAAGGCACTTGTTATCACTTGATTTATTGTTTGTTTTTGTATTTTGCCTCCATTTCTAGGATGTAAGCGCCATGAGATCTAGAACTTGTTGGCTTTCCCTGATACATCCCTAGTGCTGAGAACTGGGATGACACAGGTACTTGATAGTCATTTGAACAAACAAATGAATTAAATAAAAATTGAGTAGCTACTATGAGCAAATCATAGTTTTTGCCCCTGCATCACCTACGAAGATGATAAGCCAAGGAGCCTGTCAAGAGATGGGATCTATTCAGTCTAAGCCAGTTATCTAATATTTTTTATTGCAGCTGACTGAGAGATGAGCTGGAATAAGGCAACTTTGGCCAGTGAGACATCTAAGAGTCAGCCTTCCAGTAGCTTTTGAGAGAGAAAACCCTAGCTCTTAAGAGCAATCCAGGAGAAGTCTCTCCTCTCTCTCTATCTCCTTTCCCCCATCTAGCCCTGGGTGGTGGTCATCTTGAGATCACAAGACAAAACCAGCACAGGGAATGCAGCAGAGCTGAGAGAATAAAAGAGAAATCCGTGCAGCAGGCATCTCACTTGATGCCCCCTTCAGTTCGAGACTCTCTGTGGTAAACCCTTAAAACCCTTATTGTGTAAGCCCATGGAAACTGGTTTGTGTTACTTCAGCCAAAGCATCACACTTATTAAATTTCCTTTCAGAGTGTTGAGTAAAAAGTATATGTAGTCACAATGAAAGTGTCAAGTAGTCTTTCAAAATATTATATACCAAGAGGCATTATCCAATACTTTCCCAGATAGGGAACAGAACAAAATCCAGATAGAGGAAGTCAAGAATAAACCCTTAATCTTTCTACTTTTGCCAGGAAGCTAAGACAGAAAAACAAACCCCATTATACAGAAAAAGAAATTGGATCATCCTATACCTTTGGGACTCTAAGTCATCAATATGCGTGCAATAATACTCAATAGTTGTCCTTAAGAGGTGCCATGATGGGTGGTGAAATAGGCTGATCTGAGCTTCTGACAGCAAAGCCTCATTTTTCTTATCCATGAACAAGTAGAAAAGGGTACAAGAGAAGAAGAGATTCAAATAGGAAGAGGATGTGATTGAAATGGATCACTTCTGATTCTAGTTATTATGACTCAAAGATTTGTGAGGGAGGAATTTAAAACTCTTGGCTAATGGGGAGGGTCTAAAATGTAAATAATATATTTGCTACTCCCACTTTCACTCTAGCCCTCTCTAGACACTTTCCCTGCTTACTTTCCTCAAAGCATTCATTTTCTCGACATACAGTGTACTCTAGTCATTAAGCTAATATTGTCTGTATTCCCTACTCAATTGTAAGCTCTAGCAGGGTAAGGAGTCTTGTCTGGCAAGAGTATCTGATACCCAGTAGCTACCTCATAAATATTTGCTGAAAGAATCAGTGAATGGATTTTTCACTTTCACAAGTATAGGATAATTAAGGCATTTTCTCAACTCAGTTTGAAATGACAAATCAAAACTTGAAAAGGCATATTCTCTGGCATATCCTTTTAGAGAATAAACAATTTTTAGGCATGAAGTTGCTTCTTTTAAAACTTGGATCCACTCTGGAAACATGTTTAATTCAGGAAAGACTAAATTAAGGAATATGTAGATTCACTCAATCAGGAAGTGAGAAGAGAATTTGGAGCCTTTTTGGAGTACCAATTCACCCTACATACCTTAAAATCATGAAGATGTATTGTTTATATGTCCATTTTTAAATATAAAGAACTATTCTATTTTGAAACTATAATCAAGTATAAATTAGGGTTGAAAGTGCTATAATCAAAAGAAATGTTGGATGCTTTCAAATTTTTTCCCTGGAAGAAATGTCAGGCAGAAATATTCCAACCTGCATGTTTTAGGTGATGCATAGTGAACTAAAAGCTTGCGCTGATTTCATTCTGCTTCTCTGGATGACGACTTCTTTGCTTTGGTAGGTTGGGTTACCTTCCCTTAGGCTACAGCCACCTCCTTGGTTCCTTATTCCTCTTATTTCTAGGTAGCCCATCCTCCTCCTCCCCCTTTTATGTGAGATGTTGTGCTTCAGTGATCTGCAGAAAGCTAACAAGTGCTGAGCAAGGGACCGATTCCTTCGGTCCATTAGTTCTCCTAGAGTGAAGTATCCAGTTTCTTCCAATAAATACCATCCACTCCTTGTTGCAGGAGACACTTGTGAGGAAAACTCACCACTGCATGGCCCACAATCAAAGGGGGCTGGTTAGACAGGTCATCGTAGGGCTTTCCCGGTGTGGTGACTGGAGGACTGTATTTCCTGAATGGAGGCAAGTAGTCACCCAGGGTATTTATTCGTTGAAGGTCAGGCTTTTGTATTATGAAACTTCTAGCAGATGTGATAAGCCATAAATTGCAGATCTATCACTTTTTTTACCCCCAGAAAGTGTGTGTGTGCGTGTGAAATCAGCAGAATGCTGCCTCTCTGTGATTTATGACCCACTTTTGAGCACTTCTTATCAGGTTCCCACACGCCCTTTTCTGATGCAGCTCATGTCTGAATGACAATAGACAAACCAGTGCCATTATGCACCAAAATCTCTCTCTGCATTCTAGACACCAAGATTACATCTAGAGTACTGATTTATTGCTGCTCCCCTCCCCCACAGGGACCAGTTTTCTCAGCCTGAACAAGATCCACTATTATTAAACGGAGCCAACAACTCTGTGTGAACTTGGTAAAGAAATAATCATTTGCTCCCACCTTTCTAACTACCTGGCATATAAGGAAATGTGTGTGTTTAAATACTTAGGCTGTTTATTTGTCTCTTTTTTCAGTGTTCAAAAAAAAAAAAAAAAAAAAAAGAATAAAAACAGGCCTTGGGAGGTAGGGAATCTTTCTTGGATGCTGAAACACAATGTGTTTCTTTTTATGAACCACACTGAAATGATTACAAATCTCTGCTTTGGTGTGTATTTCTGAAACACCTACTGTATCTGTCGCAATGAGGTTTTATGACAGCTTTAACAGTTTCTGCAAAATTTATATGTTCTACCAGTAGATCATTTTGGGGAACGATATAAATTTTACAGCACATCAGAGTTTTATATCACCTACAAATGCCTGATGTAGGATTCGCATTAAATGGGCCCCACATCTACCCACGGTTTTCTATTCTTCAGGCTTTCTATTCTTTATGTTTACCAGGCAAAAGGGCTCTTCAACACTTTTCTCTTTACAAATGATCATTCCTCCTCCCTCGTTACCTTTCAGTTTAACATTGTTCGGTCTGACTATTTGTCTATGGGAGATGCACCCACGCTCTCATCAATTTACACAGCAGACAATCTCTGCACTATTCCATCTCTCTAACTCCTACATACAGGGAGGGTGGTGTTTCTGGAGCTGCCGAGGACCTAAGTGAGCTAGGTGAAAATCAAAGGAGGACATCCTTTTGTGGAGGGCTCTTATTTTCTGAACCCCTTTTGGTACCCATGTTCTAACAGGAGGTCCTGGAACACTACACTTAAAATTAGAACCACCTTAAGAAGTCTACACATGTTGTTGCTATGTTTAGGGGAAAATTCTGGGACCACGATCCCAGAGATTTAGATACAATGAAATTCGGAAAAGAACAGGCTACTTCAGAATCACAGTTACAGTTGCTCCTTTGTTGAGAATCTTACCAGAAAGACACTTTTTGAAAAATGCCTTACCACTTCTGTTTGGCAAGCTGTCTTTAACATTCCTCTCTGACATTACTGCAGAATTTTGAGGGGAAAAGTTCTGCCTAATGACAGCAACACAACTGAAAATTTATTCAATATCAGCCAGTAAAATATCTCAGACCCTTACCACTTGAGAATGTTCTTTTTCTTTCCCATCAAAATGTGATCACCCCTTGTAGACTTTGTTCCATTTCTCATTACCTAATCCCTACACTTTTTCTTGTACCCAAAGGTCTGTCCTCTCTGGACTACTGATACCATCTGTATGTTAGTCTTGATACTCATTACAGGTCACACACTCTTCTAAGCATTTTGCACATACAGTAGAACCTCTCTAAGTTGACCACCAAGGGACTGTACCATCTGGTCATCATACAGAAGTGGCCAAAATAAGGAACTAGGCCTATTGTAGTGATACGTACACATGGTCTATGTTTGGTCTATGAAAATTAGGTCAATTTAAGGAGCTGGTCAATATAGGGAGGTGGACAACTTTGGAGGCTCTACTGTATATCAGTTTATTTAATCCTCTCTAGGATTCCAAGATATAAGCACATTATTACTTCCATTTTATACTTGAACTTACTGAGATGCTGAGATATTAAGTAACTTTCCTGAGTACACACCGTTGGAAGTGCCAGAGCCAGGATTTAGCTCTCCTTATACTTTGATCTGTTCTTAGGCACACATGTGTGTATGTGTGCTGTGTTGTTGTGTTGTATGGAAACTTTCCAAATAGCTTGCAAACCCTTTGTAGGTAGCACCCAGTCTTGACATCTTCTTTGCATTTAGTAATGAGAACTAACGAACCCTGAGCCCTTTGTAGGTTCACAGCCCCATGTTAAGTACCTATATTCCAGTTACTCTCCCAAAGATGGGAATGGGTTACTGTTACTTCTCTTCTATAAATGAAGAATTTGAAGGTTGGGGAGAGTAAGTAACTTACCCAAGGTCACGTGGTTCGTAGATGGTACAGCTGGGATTTTAACTCACATCTGCTCTACATTCTGTGTTACATTTCTTCACATATAGTGGCTTATACATAGTAGGCTGAATGAATGAAGGACTTATTGATTAGCTGCGATCATACATAAGACTGCAGGGAGGTGGAAACTCCTCAGTTCATTCTCTCTGAATGAATGAAAGACTTATTGATTAGCTGTGATCATACATGAGACTGCAGGGAAGTGGAAACTCACTCCTCAAATGCAGAACTAGTCCTGCTTGCCGGTCAGCCCCAGTTTCCTTCCACTTTTTATCTGGTGGGGAAGTTCTGAGTGCAGCTAGCACCATGTATTAGCTCCACAACTACAGTGGAAGCTCCATTATCCAAACAAATCAGGGCTCAGAGGTGCTCAGGCATGCTGTGGGTTTGACTAATACAAGTTAAAGATGAAAAACAAAATGGAACAATGAGGGAAATTTCAATTTCAGCATGTCAGGGCATAAAAGGTAAAGGAAATTGGCTTTAGGGAGTCATTTGAATAATGGGACAGTTCAAATAAAGGATGTTGAGTTTGCACCATACTTAATCTACCGTGGAAAGAGCTGTACCCTAGAGCATTTGCTTCAGCAGTAAGCACCATCTCCAAATTCAACTCAGCCATGCTCCCCTCTCCTGTTTCTCATTGCCAGCCTCCTATAACTCATTGTCAGCTGCTGGACAGTCCTAAACACTTTATATCACTTCCCAGATGAGGCAAATCCTTGAATTATTTTTTCTGTAGCATCTAACTTATACAGTAGCCCAAAATAAAACCCCTCCCACCTCATCTCCTTCTTCAGATTAGGATTACATTGTCACATTTCAACAGAACCTGGGGGATAATAGCAGCAAGAATCATCCCTCTCTAAATGGCTCAGTATCCCACTGGGTAATTTGCTGGGAACACAGTCCAGACGATTGACCCAGGCCTATTATGGGGCAATGGAGGAGGGCAGGGAAAGAGAAGTTTGGCTTTGCCCTTGGAGAAGTCTGGGATTTGGCTTATCCCTGCCATGCATGGCTCCACTTCTGAGACCTGGCCAAACCGAAGAGGGAATTTGATCTGTCCCCAGCTGGAAGAGTACGTGGTCTCAGTAGAGATTCTTTTAGCATAAAATTATTTATCAGGATGGAATGCCTGACTGTATTGTAAATATCCCAACTGTGGGAGACTCTAAGAAAAAAAAAGAAGGAAAAAACTGTAAGTGGAGCCAAAGAATCAGAGGATGGCTGCAGGTGGGAAGGTTTTAAATAAAAGGGAATTGTTCTCTGCTGGTCTCAATAATGATAGCCACACAGGGCTCCCTGGAAAACCTAGGTTAGATTCTATGCCCATACACTGGGCAGCAGAGGGCCAATTAAGGAAGAGTCATTTTTCATTCCTCCACCTCCATCTTACTTCCTCTCGATTCTATGGCTTAGTAAACATGACAAGAATCTGAACTAATAGTCTGTTTTTAAAACTCTGGAGGCTCCACATGCATGCCAGCATAGCCACAGTAGGAATGTGTAATAACATATCTGGTGTTTAATAAGATGTCCCATGTCAGCCTAACTTTCTTCTATCAAGTTTCCACCCAGGCGGGCGTGAAACGTTGGTGTCAGGAGACGCAGCGTTCCGGGGACACCGCTCCCACCTCGCGTTCAGAAACCCGCTGCCCCTCGAACCGACCTCCTCACCAAGGAGGAAGAATATAAGCTGAGTTCCGCGTAGTGCGTGGACTTCAGGAAGGATCCTGCGGCGGCGGCTGGCGCGCCCAGTATAGTTTCCCAGGACCCAAGCACCGGAGAGCCAGAAGGTTTGGGCGAATAGAAAGGACACCTTTGCGGCCATAGCAACCGACCCCCGGGAGCTAGTGCAGTTGGAAGCCGCTGCCTGCCCCTCGAATAGGAACACACCACTGTGACCGCCGAGATCTGCAGCGACTGAGAGGCCCCTCCCCCGCAGTCACTACCAGCCCTGCTCCCTTGCTCCCCTCTCACAGCAGATCGTTGTTGCCAGACTGGACTGCAATTATATATACATATAAGAATAATAATATTTTCGAGATTTTTT